>ML136642.1:632500-849641 GCA_003999625.1 Oryzias javanicus
GTGATTGGTCTGATTCAGTCTGAGTTTGGCAACCACTCACCAATCAGAAGTGAGTATTTCAGAAGAGACCACACTCCTTCCACTGAAAGCGAGCTTGGGAGAATTTTTCAATCAAATACTTGAAAGGGGCCACACCATGAAAATTTTACGTTCTCACTATCCACCTTATTCCTGGGGCCGCTGATGTAAAACGGGTCATGGGTGCAACTTCCGGTATAGCAACCGGAAGTTACACAGAGCTATTTGTTTCCATTGAAAGTTGGTGGTTTTGTTAGCTTTAGCGGTGTATAGAAACTTTGGAAGCGTGTTTTACTTAATCCCTCAAAAGTTTCAAAAATGGCTTTGCGCAGCTCATGGTTGTTCTAACACCCAAACTAAATTAAATTTGTGGCTTAAGGAGCGTTGTGTCGAACATGGGCCGCTGACGAAGAGGGAGTGCAGCTGCCCTCCTCGGTACAGATTTTACCGTCCATCGGGCGAGGATGAAGTCAGAAGGATTTGGCTCCAAATGTAAATCTTAAGAAGCCACTTAAGACTTTATATGTATGTTCGTTTCATTTTGTGGATAAAGTACCCACGGAGGAAAATTCGTATCCAACATTCTGGTTGGGTTACTCCGGACCACCATAGAAGAAGAGACGCCGGGTACTACAGATACCTGACAGCGCGGTGAATTTGCTGCAGCGTCACAAGAACAGGGACGATATTTCCTGTGTAATTGCTGCATCTCCCTGGTATTAACTATTCAAAAATCACCGATGTTTAAACCACAGCTTACTTTGTCAAAACATGAAACGGGCTAAAGCTACACCGCGCGATGCAACCCTCATTGGCTCTCGCATCATGTAAACACAAGCACGTAAAACGATAAGGTTACAATTGATCAGCACTGTGTGGTAACTCCGGCAGAAATAATCATGTATGAAGGTATTGATATGCCTCAGAGCTTTAAGATTGTTCAGAGTTTCACCATCTGCCGCAACCGAACTGAGAAAGTAGCTAAAAAATGCTACTATATGTTATATTTGGACATTTTTTAAGGTCATCCTTCAATGTTAACAGCACCGGAATTGTTACGTCGCCTCTTTAAAGACATGACAGCTGGTGTTCACACATTTATATGTAGTTATAGATCCAAAACAAGGGGAATTGCGCTGTCGGCTCTACAGTTGTAATGTAAATAAATGCTACTTCCGGCGTCTACAGGAAGTATCCCCCATAATTCACGCAAAAACTCATGGGGCATAGGAATAAGGTGGATAAAGAACCCCAAAGTGGTATTTTGATCTGTTCATGCATTTCTGAGTAATCCTCTAAAAACCTGCACTATCTGCAGCAGCCCCTCCCATACCCATGAAAATGAGTGGGTGGAGCTTTGCTGACGTAAGCACGATGTGAACCACCCCCTCCAGAAAAAATTTGTCCTGCAAGACTCCGCAGAGCTGTGATAGGGGATAATTACCTTCCTGTACCAGAACCGCTCTCTGACCCATTTTTTAAATGTAGTCATAGTTCGTTTCCAATCAAACGGAACTTCTGTTCTCTCTGAGATTCCTCAGTCTGAATATGAAACGAACCAAGAGCAAAACAACTGAACCAAAACGGCCACCGACAGTCACGTGATGTAAACACTTTAGAAATAAGGTGATCATGAGCCAAGGACAAATGTAGAGCATTGATTGTCTTGATAGCCAAAAGGTAATAATTGGTACAACTGTTTACTTGTTAGAATGTTTACTTTAACATCACTAGAAAAATGTATAACTCTCTTTTCTGTGTCGTTACGCGGCACGCATGAGGGCTGCTGCCGTGAAATCCTACTTAATTTTAGTTCCAACAGAATTCTCTTAAAAACAGACCATAAAACCACAACGATGAGACACGGAAACTCATTAAAATGTGGGCGGATGAATTCAGGCTCAATTAAACAACTTTTAACGTGATCCACATTGATTCTACCAACAATCTACATGTCACAGACACTTATTAGCCTGTGTACCTGTAGCATCCCCAGTAACCGTCATGAAGGATTCCTCCACGGTACCAAAGCCGCAGGAAAAGTGTTGAACCTGGCCTTCATACAGACGATAAGGATCAAAAGGTGGAGCCTCAGAGATTGAGTTGTTTTACTTCCATTTTCTTTAATGTTCCCAAGGTAATATATGATCATAGATATGGATATACTTTTCTCCGAAAGGCTGAAGAAAATCATGGCAGGGCCCCTTTAAACGTTCGACAAGTGACCGCCGGCTTTCATTAAGGCAGAGCCAGAATGATTATTCTGACCAAAAGAATGACTGAGTAACAGCTGTTTATTTCTCTGTGGAAGTCTGTGGGATTTTGAAAGTACTTCTTGTTTGGAACGCCGTCACTCAGTGCAGTTCTCATATTCAGTCAACTTTAAAGTAAGGGGCCATCCGGCTCCTGGAGAGGATCTGACGTGCTTTTGATTCGTGCAGTTTCAGTTGGTCTGAGCCAGGGCTGGTCGATATGGCCAAAAAAAAAAAAAAATACAAAAAAATCCCCAGATTTTTTCATTCCAAATTCAATTTTCAATTTTAATCGATTTTTTTTTCTCCCTCTTCTTACTTTCTTTAACAAAAGTTACAAACGACAGAATATTTTTAAAAAACAATTAAAAATTTTTTTTTTCTCACATCTCCTATAGAGATTTGCCAGATGATGAAGTGCAACGAAATAAGAGCAGTAAAAATGTTTTTTGAACTAAAACGTAGACTGGGTGTGGCTTAATTTTGGAAAACATTTCAGTTATTCTCTTTGAGGCTTTCTTAATTCTGAAATACTATGGGAGGAAAGCTTGTGTCTGTGTCTCTCAGAAAAGCCTATATTCCCAGATCATCCCAATTAAGAGGAAATGACTCCGATGACCTAAACTTACTTTGTCTTCAGTAAGCCTATTATTCTTAACCTAAAGAATTATAGGTTACGTGTTTATCCAGCTCTCAGTCCACTGTGTTTCAGATCAGAAATGTCTGAAGCATTTTCTAAAAGTAAATCGACTCCACTAGGCTGCTTTTCTACCCACTACTTTGTGGTAAAGATGATAAAATAGTAAAACGTTGTTTGGGACTTGATCTTTCTAAACAGTTTTTTCCACAGGCGTCTAGAAACAGAACAGGTGGACGTGTCTGCTGTCAGGGCAGCTGCTGTTCTCTTCTGCCTGCCTGAAGTGCGTCTTGAGGTCGAAGCTGATGTCTGCTCATGTGCCGCTGTGGCGTGGACACATTCCTCAGCCAAATGCCTCTATGCAGAAATGTGAGGTTGTGTGGGCGGGGTCGGAGCAGCCCTAAGCACATGCTTTTGTACTGTATGATCTGAGTTTGAGGACAATCCAAAAGTGGTTTTTGTGCTGCTCCCTTTGTCTGCTAATCCATTTGACACCCCTCCCCCGACCCCCAAATCTGCCAACACTTTTTTATTTACACCTTTAGCACTCAAGTAGCACTCTATGGAGCTAAATCGGGGCCAATATTATTTGAAACCGAAATAAAATATTTAGAAAAAAATATTTGTTTGGCTGAAAAAAATAGGTTTAAAAACCTCAAAATTTCAATTTCAAAACTTTTTTTTCAGTTTCAAATCTTTTTTTCCGTTTTTAAATCTCAAAGTTTCATTTTCAAAACTTTTGGCCACGTTGTGGTGGGGCTAACACGAGGACCAATCAAAATCGATGGGGGTGGTAACTTCACTGGCTCTGAGAACTGTAATAATTACGATCAGAAAATGGCTGTTCAGTTTGTACTCTCATACTCTGAAGTTGTCTCTAGACGGGTGTAAAAACAGAGTTTTATCTCGTATAAACCGCATGACCAAAGCACCGTTGTAGCCCGTTCAAAGCGCCATTTTATTGAGTTAAATACAGTTTAAATTGAAATTTTGAGTTATGAAACCTATTTTTTCGGCCAAACATTAATATTTTTTTCAGAATATTTTATTTCCGTTTCAAATGATATAAAGTTAAAGTTAAAGTCCCATTAGTTGTCACACACCTTGGTGTGCGAAATTTGTTCTCCGCATTTGACCCATCCCCTAAGGGAGCGGTGAGCTGCAGACACAGCCGCGCTCGGGAACCATTTGGTGGTATTGGCCCCGATTTAGTTCCATTGCACTCCCCCTTTGTAAGCATCCGCTCACGCTCCCAGGTGCCCCTCCCCTGTCTAGGACCTCCATTGTTTACAAATCTAGGTACCCTCCCCATGTTTATGCCCTGTATATAGACAGAACAACATGACTGATTGCAATCTGAGGTCTAAAAGCAGACGTCTGGAACTGATTTCTATCAGGAGGTCACCTGTGATAAGGATCTCCACATTTGGTTGATTTATTGTTTGGATTTATTTTTCGTCCTTGCTGACGTACATCTGACGCTTTCTACCCCGCCCTCTAGCAGAGCAAGCGTGTGTTTGTTTCACTTAGCCATTTGACCTCCCAGCTACCCCGGGGCAAACATAACCTTTTTGCCTTTCTAAAGCTCCATTACAAGGGCTTTGAACCAATTACCCCTCGTGTCTTCAGGGTTGTGGTGTTGTCATGCTACCATGTCACACATTCACATATCTCTCCACTCCAGCAGGCATTCATTGGTACCCTGTTCATCTGAACTTCATCCCTCAGAGCCTCTGTGGCTTCTGAACTGGCCGCTGTTCCGGGAATGCTTGTCATTTTCAAAAGGAATGAATCTGACTAAGTTGGTGTTTATTGTTGAGATTCTTCAGCCCCTGAAACTCCTCAACGTGCCTTGTTCATGTTTGGTCTTCTGCACTGAATATTCTGCTGGATTCTCTGGGTTTCTGATGGCGATTCTGGTGATCGGTCATCCCCTTTGCTGTTCAGTGATTGGCTGCTTTAGGAAGGAAGACTGCATCAGCTGTTCACCTCCTGCTTCCTGTTTGCTACAACAATAATCCACAGACTTCCACTGCACCCATGAAACCAGGAAGTTTACTTTGAGCAGATCTTTCTTTTCCTGGAGGAATCCTGTTAAATATCTCACTGGAGAGCCAGCTGCTGCAGTTGCAAACTGTACCCTCCTTTTGGCAGATATGCACCTACATCAGGGGTCTGCAACTTTAACAGTAAAAGAGTCATTTGGGTTTGTTTTCTACTGATCATAACCTAAAAGGAGCCATATAGTCTTACTTTGGTACTATGTATTTTTTAATAACAAATATGAATTATGCCTCTCTTCTGGCATGAATAAAAACAGAAATATAAAGAGAAATGTGCATTTTCTTAACATGTGATATTGTGTTTTGTGTTTGACAGAAGGTTATATGATTTCCTTTAAAAATAAAAGACACCTGGTGCATAACCTGATCATCCCAGTGCAGCACTGGACAGCATAAGATATGCACTTTGAATTAATAAAAGATAAGACTTTTTACCAAAGTCTTGCTTAGTATTTAAAATCTTTGTATTTTGGAGGAGGCATAAAGCACAGAAGACCTCTTCAGGTCAGCAGGGATGTCAAAACCTTTACATAGTTTACCTTTTGAAGTGCACTTCAGTCATACACTTATCCATTTAAATAATCTAAATAAAAAGAATACTATTTTTATGTTTGTCTTTAGCCAGAGAGCCACTAACGCGCCTAAAAATTCTAATTATGACATAAAAATCAAATTCTCATATTCCATCTCTTTTTATTGTGACACATGAAAATACTTCACCATTATCTTATACAATGGCTTTAACTTGAATAGAACTGCAAAACACAAAATGAACTTTGGTCTTTCCAATAACCAAAATATGTGTAATAATTGATTTAAAGATATTTTAGTGTGAAACATTTTCCAGTGAAAAATTGTGAACTTGTGAAGTTGATCTGGTTTGAATGATCTGCTCTGTTTTAAAGAAACTTCACTCAGGTGTCTGTAGGTTTGTTGTGGAGGAGGTTCTAGATGGAATTCTTCTCCTGCAGACTCTAAATTCTTCCTTTGTATTAGCAGTTAAAGTGAAATGGTTCCAGATTTCCAGAGTCTCTCTCTGTCTTTAGTGGGGCGTCACAGCAAGAGAGAATATTGACAGATGGATGATGGGAGGAGGAGGCAGGCTAACTCCATGTTACCAGTCCTGGCCACAACTCAGATGTGAATTTCTGATGAACTTCTACCGCTCTGCAGAAACTATGTCTGAATCATCGACATCATTAGAGAAGTCCACTGGGAACGCTTTGGAAACAGATCAGAAGATGATCAGAATGAGACTTTAAATGAACAGCTAGACGTGCGAGCTTTACTAAAGTTTTCCTCTGGTTTGTTTTAACACCAACATTGCTTTTTTTTGGCTGAGTTTTAAGGACAATTGAAAACTAATGTTCAGATAAGCATATTTCTGAGGTTCTACATGTGGGGTTCTTCCAATAATTAAAGAAAAAATTGAACATTTCTTAACTTCTCTCAGCTAAACCTAAGAAAAAAAAGGTATTGGGGAAAGAAGATGAGCGTTAAACAGATGTAGTCATCAAAAATCTCACCTTTAGGATGTGATCATGAAGTCAGATCGGAACCCGTACATACAAACAAACACCTGAAGAGCTTGTGTTCCTTCTAATTTTTCATGTGTCTGAGCAGACACACAAGCTCCCTGAGCACACCGAGGACCACTGTGAGCAACATCAGATGTGTACGCTGTGGCCACACACCAGGATCACGCCTGTTGAAAATCTTGGATCATAGCGAGTTACATGGCTTATTAAAAGAATCAAATTACAGCAGCAATTTTCATTAGTTAACTTTTAATAGAACTGATTTGGCCCACTTAAAATGAAAAAGAACAAAAATCTTGTTGTTCATGAGATGTGTACCATGTTATATGTGAGAGTCCCGCTTTAACCATAGAAAGAGTCCCGCTTTGGTCTGGGTCAAGTCCAGTTGTGGCATGGGTGAGGGTCATGTTCTGGAAGAAATGACACAAATGTACACCTTTCAGACAAAAATTTTGTTCACATTAAAACATTCACATTTTGTACAATGTATTTACATATACATATATGTGCATATATATCCTTTAAAATTGTTTTAAACCTTGAAAAAAAAAATCATCATTCTGAAGGCGTGGCGGTGTGCCACAATGAATGAATTACATGTAGTGGAAACCCTGCCCATAAATTATCTAATAGTAACAGCATTTAATGATTAATATATGTAACTAGAATGCACAAATCTGATTTAAATGTTATCTTATTGTCCCCGTCTGTCCTCCTCGCTTCTCCAGTACTTGTACACATTGTCCAGGTCAATGACTTCCTCTGCTTCTTGCTTTGACTTTTTTTTGTGTGACAGCTTGTTCTTTTTCTCTCAGTCTCTTGCGCTCTCCCACAATAACGTACCGATCCCCTGTCCCATCTTGAGTCTTCATACAATTCCAACAGCCTTCAAATGTCATTTTTGCTGAATGTAACGCTTGAGGTAGTCCAACTTCCATTCAGTCCACATTTTTCCCTTGGAAAACTCATTTGCTACTTCTCTTCATGTTTCACAGAGTAGACCTTTCTCACTCGAAAAGGAAAAAAATCTCCCTTTGTTTCACCGCTTGTTCTTCTATTTTCATATTCTCCGACAGCTCTTCCATCTTAAAGAACCACATTTCTGTTTTACTTTGGCTTGATGAGTGGATGCGTCGCTGCCATGATAAAGGGTTAGCATCTGCGTCTCTTAACTCCGCTGAACGGCGCGTATGGGCAGGGCACATTCGTGCCGATCTGCTCTGATTGGCTGCGTAGCGTACGTGAACTGTACCGCATTATTGGCTGGACACCTGTCACTCATTGAGTTACATTGTAAAATGGTACAAAACATATATATAATTGGTCTTATTAACTAGATGATATCAGTTCTAAAATTAGAAATTAAATAATGCGTTTCTGTTTAATTTTGTTTTGTGTGCTGCATAGATGTTCTTGGGCGCTGAGGATGTGCAAGCAGTGCGCGATTGCGCACGTGCGCAGCTTAGGGGGAACATTGCTTGTAACTCTTTTTACCTCAGTCTTCCCTGAAAGCTGAGGCTTCTCTTTATTTCTAAACCAGTTTGCGTTCAATTTCCTTGGATAGAATTTGACTGTTCTACATGTAAGACATTTGAAAAGTCTTCCCTGCTTTTGTTTTCCTGCAGGGTGTCAGCCAGGTTTCTTCAAAGCTGAAGCCTCCAACAGATCATGTGCGGCTTGTCCCGCTAACTCTCAGGCTCTCAGTTCTGGAGCTGAGTCTTGCTCCTGCAGGGATGGATTTTACCGAGCTCCCACAGATCTGCACACAGGGCCCTGCACAGGTGAGAAACAAAAATGACAAGCGTTAGTGGTCACTGAAACGGTTCCTACTTCATGTCCGCTTGAACTGAATTCTTGCATCAATGTTTTAACTACACAACCCCGGACTTGTACCTTTTCTTGTTCAGGTTTGATTTTTTTTCCCCCAACCTGTTCTCTTACAGGCTTTCCCTCTGCTCCCCGTGATCTCTTGGCCTCCACCCAGCTCCCCTCGGGGAAACTGCTCCTCTCTTGGAAGCCGCCTGAAGACACTGGTGATCGGGAGGATATAACCTATAACGTGGAGTGCCAGCGCTGCGACGGTCCTGTCTGTCAGTCCTGTGGCGAGAAGATCCGTTATGAGCCGTCCAGTGTGGGCCTCACCGACACCAAGGTGTTAGTCAGCCAGCTGGACGCATACCTGAACTACACCTTCACTGTGGAGGCTCTCAGTGGTGTATCGCAGCTTCTTGAGGAGGAAATACCGTCTTCCTCCTCTATCACTACATCTTTGCTGTACACAGGTGAGCAGGACCAATAGACAGAGATCAACAGAACATCTGCAGACTCCTGGTGAAGAACTGACTTCATTACTGACATTGTTTTTCATGTTTTGATCTTCTTGTCATCAGATCCTCCCAGACTAATACGTATACGACTGGTTGAACAGACTTCCACTAGTCTGTCTCTTTCGTGGGATGTCTCCGCCCGTTCTCAGCCAGTCAGCTATGAACTTACCTACCGTAAGAAGGTGCACCATGCTTGATTGTTTTTCCCAAAGTTCCATAGAAATGAACAGGGTATTTCTTAAATTAACCACATTGACTGATGCTCATTTCTAAAATCTTTGACGTGTAATCTTAAAAAGGCATGCAATCTTCCCTCTCTTGTCCATGGGTTCAAAAGTGATGTTGGACTGCCTTTCTGTCCCTGTCAGAACGATAATCTGGATAAAACGACCTACATTTGGCTAAAATTGGAGAAAAACTATGCTCAGATCAAGGATCTGGCCCCAGCCACTGCCTACCTCTTCAGAGTTCAGGTCCTCGGCAGTGATGGAAGCCGTGGAGGCTTCAGCCAGGAGGAACAGTTTGAGACCTTGTCTGAAGGTAAAATGTAGAACACTTCATGATGTACTGACATCTTTGTTCAGGGTTAGGATCTCACTGGAATGTCTCTGCTTTTGTTTTTAGGACAACATAGCAAGACAGCAGTTATTCTGGCTGCTGCGGCTGGAGGAGCCAGCATGTTGATCCTTGTGCTTGTGATTCTGTTTGTCCGCCGGCGGTGAGTAACTGGTCCAACTATCAAAAGCCTCCACCCCTTTTTAGATTTCTTACATTCTGTCTTTGATAAGCCTCCAAAATGCTTTCTCTGTTTTTCCTCAACACCCAACACACCTTATCAGCTGAACCCCAGAGTTCAATTTCTTCTGTCATTGCTCAGACATGAAAATCAGCTTCAAGGGGCATAGGTTATAGGAGGTTCTCTGTTCTTTCTTTATCCGCTGTGTAAATTTAAACCTGCTCAGTGAGGAAAATACTGGCAATATCAGCAAACATTCTCCATTTATACATACATTGTAATGGCACAAATGCTTCAGAACATTCACATAACTTTCTGTAGACATAAAAACTCTTTCATGCTTCCAGTTATTTCTGGAGTTTTGCTTTGAAAATCCTGGTGTGTTATGGGTGCGTTTCTGACATCGTTCAAACTCATTCACCATTCTCTAAACCGACGTGACCCTTTAACACCGGAGCTGTCGCTGGCAACATCTAAGTAACTTTTGTTCTTTAAAATAGTTTTCAAATGTTAACAGGGTCGATGTAAATCTGCCGATTCTGCTGTGGAGAAAAACGCCTTTTCATATCTGCAACACACTCGTTTCTATTAAGTGTTGCATAACAGCACAAAGCTGCTTTTCTCCACTTCAGAACTCGCTGTAATATGTAAACGGTTGATAACTTACAGTAGTTCAATGGTAAAGCTCTGGTGTTGAAGGGTTCATTCTTTTTGGGGGCAGGGGGTTGCTGGAGCCTATCCCAGCCTCTCTTGACCCTGGATGGGTCAGCAGTACATCAACACACACAAACTTCAATTCTCCAGTCGACCTATGATGCAAAATATCTGCTCTGTGGGAGGAGCCAGAAGGCTCCAGATGCGTATGATATGTTTTAGGTCCATTTATTAATAGATGTTTAAGTTCAAATCACTGATCCTGGTTTGCTCCGATTTGACTCCTACACAATCCAGTCTTGACATTTAAAGGAATAAATAGGAAAGTGTCAGTGAATGTTCTCGTTCATCCTGGCGCCTTTGTTTCGAAGGCAAAGTTGGTTTTGAGCAAACTGGTTCAGGGTTTTCAGCGAATGACTGCAGCTGCTCAAGTATGAAGCTTAAATGGTGGCGCTTGTCTTCAGCAAAAGCTTTAGCGTCATTTAGGGATTCAGCTTAAAGCTGCACACGTGTCATAGATAATGTACATTTTCTAGTTTTAAAATGTCTTGTTTTTCAGGAGAAGGAATTCTCACAGGCAGAGACAAGACGACACACACTTTTCCACCCCAGGTAAATGCGCACCTTCATAAACCTGGATAATTCATGAAGCAGTTCTCAGTGCAGTTTTGTGTCTTTGACACGCAGAGCAGTTAAAGCCGCTGAAGACGTACGTGGATCCACACACATATGAGGACCCCAACGTTGCCGTGCTGAAGTTTGCCACAGAGATCCACCCGAGCCTTGTGGCAAAACAGAAAGTCATTGGAGCTGGTGAGTGACTCACTCCTGTGAAAATCTGCCATGGGGCTTAAGATGTTGAAAGAGCTTTCCAACCCACAGATTCACTGTTTATTTTGTGTGTTTTTCACCGTTTAACAGGTTGAATGACAGTGGTTTTCAAGATTAGAATGAGTTCTCACACAACAAGTTGAGACACTGCGCTGTGCGTCAGGTCTGAGGAATGTGAGGGTTTGAAACCAGGTTTCAGCACACAAGACCTGGCAGCAGAACAGGACTTTGGAACAGTTTTCTTTCAGGACAGGCTTGGTCAAGAGCAACCCCTTTTACTCTTTGGGCTTTTTTCAGGGATCAGCTTCCATGATCACGTGTGCAGTGGCAGGCCGGCCTGCCGCACATAGGGCTGTCTTTCTTACAGCATCACTCCATACCACAAATCACCTCAGGCAAAACAGCCACAGAGACTTCCTCATTTTGTCACTGTTGTATATCCAAGGCCTGTAGCAAGACGCCGGAGAAGAGTCATCACAACATTTCATTGTTACGGTTCTGATACACACTGTGCCTTTTTGCAGGAGAATTTGGAGAGGTGTACAGAGGAATTTTAAAGGTTCCAGGGAAGAAGGAGTTTACAGTTGCTATTAAGACGCTGAAGCCTGGATACTCTGAGAAGCAGAGGCAGGATTTCCTGAGCGAGGCCTCCATCATGGGCCAGTTCTCCCATCAGAACATCATTCGTCTGGAGGGCGTGGTCACTAAATGTAGGCATTCCTGTTGTTAGGGTTGTCTTAACTTTAAGCATTATTTGTATTTTAGTGCTTGTCACTGGCTTTATTTATGCAGTTAAACATGCTATGATTGTGACCGAATACATGGAGAATGGAGCACTGGATAAATACCTGAGGGTGAGTCCACCTGTTGTTTCCTGCCCTCATGTCGAGACATCTTATCATGTAACAGCTTGAAAAGGGGGAAATGACAGCATTTGGTATAGGAACAGCTCCTCTGTGTTCCTCTAGGACCACGATGGCGAGTTTTCCTCCTTCCAGCTGGTGGGCATGCTGCGTGGAATCGCAGCTGGAATGAAGTACCTCTCTGACATGAGTTATGTTCACCGGGACCTGGCTGCGCGCAACATCCTGGTTAACAACAACTTGGAGTGCAAAGTGTCTGATTTCGGCCTGTCCCGAGTGCTGGAAGATGATCCTGAGGGGACATACACCACAAGCGTAAGTAGATGTGGGCTTTCTTCCGAGCAACCACCCCTCCTCCTGACACGGAGAGGACTTGGGACCTCACTGCTGGGGATGTGTGTTCCTTCATAGGGAGGTAAAATTCCCATTCGCTGGACAGCTCCAGAGGCAATAGCCTACAGGAAGTTCACTTCAGCGAGTGATGTTTGGAGTTTTGGCATCGTCATGTGGGAAGTCATGGCATTTGGAGAAAGACCCTACTGGGATATGAGTAACCACGAGGCAAGCCAGCAACTGTAGACTAATCTATTTTTATCTAGATTTTTGGTTTGGTGAATAGCTGCCCTAAAATACACTAATTGATGACGTGTCCAACTGCAGGTGATGAAGGCCATCAATGAGGCCTTCAGGCTGCCCGCACCCATGGACTGCCCCTCGACTGTCTACCAGTTGATGCTGCAGTGCTGGCTGCAGGATCGGTCGAAGAGGCCGCGCTTCGGAGACATCGTATGCCTGCTGGACAAGTTGGTGCGCAGCCCCGACTCTCTAAAGACCATCGCAGACTTTGACCCGCGGTAAGATTTGTTTGGTCATCATTCATCTTGTTTTGAACATCCAGTCCTGAAGTCCTCCACCACAACAGTTTGAAAGATGAAACTTAGCTCTTTGAGCTGTAAAGACAGAGGAGCAGCAACATTGATTCATTGTTGCTTTTTAACTAGATTTATAATAAAATATCAAAGGACTTTTTTTCACACATCTTTCATTCCATGTCAGAGTCCTGGGTGTTTTGTAGTGACGGGTCGGTCGCAAACGAAACGGCTCTTTGAACCGGCTCTTTGAAGTGAACGACGTGAGCCGCCTCCTCGCTTCATGGAGTTTATGTTAGGTACCTAACAGTTGATCGGAGGACCGTCAGTGATCGTGATATCCACACAGAGAGAGGAAATATTTACTTAAACCTCAAGAATTATGATAGAAAAATGTTTAACAAAGATGAAATGAAAACGAGAGAAAGAGACAAAGAGCTGAGCGTGCGCATGGGCACTGCAGGTGCGTGCGTGTGTGTGTGTGGGGGTGGGGGGGGGGGGGGGGGGGGGGGGGCTTACACGTGCAGCAGCGCAAGAGACAGAGAGACAACATCAACACGTAAAGAAGAGATCATCAGTAAAGAAGAACAAACTGGAACCTTCTGACTTTTCTTGATAGAATGAAGGAAGAGAATCTGCAGGAAATCATTCTCTAGAACTCCAATACCAACCTGTGCAGAATCTTCTCTAACACAGAGCAGATCATTACTGAGAGAAGAACCAGATTTCATCCTCAAAGCTCAGACTCTTTCTTAATGTTATTGTGAATAAATGTCTTTATTTATTGGTTTTGTACACTTTCATTTGTATTTTGTGTTGTGGTTGCAGAGTTTTATATTCTTTTCAGTGTGAATTTGTTTACAAAGAAAAGTTAACATTTGATAGCAGAACAGCTGAGGTGAATTGTAAATAGTTTTTTTTTAATTTAATTTTATTATAATTTTTTTATTTATTTTTCAGTTTAGATGAGTGAAATAAAAGCATATTTACCAAAAAAAACAAGTTTTGTTATATTAATAATTCATTTTGTGCATAATTTTATATAGTTGTTGATAATAAAATACTTAAAGCAACCTAAAGAGCCATTTTGGAGCCGAAAGAGCTGGCTCTTTTTAGTGAGCCGATCCGATAGAGATAGCTCTCTCAAAAGAGCCGGAATGCCCATCACTCGTGTTTCGATGGCTTTGGTTCTCAGGTGCAGAGCGTTTGTCCTCCACACATAGGGGGTTGTCTATCCCTGTTCTCCTGAAAGATACAGTTTTCCTTTCAGTCAAGATGTGAAAGTTGTGCAACAGCACAAAAAGACCCATAACCTGGAACCTGTCACCCCTACTTGCAGGTAAAGCGTTTAAATTGTAACAAAATAAACCTTCTAAAAATGTTGGAGATAAAGAGGAGTTGTGACTTGTCTTGTTGCTGGTTGCGAGAGGACACAGTGACACAGAGTTTTGTACATCATCACTATGCCTGGGGTCCAATGGGAAGAGTCTTCTGAGTGAAGTTAGGAGCCATAGGCAGCTTGTGGGCAGGTTTGGTACCAGTTTTAGATTTTGGGTCTTAGGGTGAAACGTTTCAAGACTTTTGGCCAAATCTCCTCCCAAAACATTAATACAAAAACATTAACTCTGAACTAAAAATAATCAGTTTCCCATAAAATATTTTTTTTTCATAATAAAGTAACCTATTGTAGTAAGAATGTAATTTCTCTTTTCTTATGTCTTTCCAAAAATCTTGACTTTGTGGTAATGTGGCATCAGGACTTTAGCTGGAATTGATTGAAGACAGGACACAACTGGAAGATATAAGGTATTCTGGATCTAAAATGAAAGTTTTGTGCTGATCAACGTTAGCTCAGTGGAGAAGTTGAGTGTTGGTGTTAGTCTGGGGGCGGAGCTGTCGAGCAGACTCTTCCCGGGGGGCGAGATTCATATCGTATTAGCATCAACACGATACTCCAGCTTTTGTTTTTGTGGAGGAGGGAGGGGCTGCTGCAGACAGCAAGTTTGTAGAGGATTACTTTTAAATGCATGAACAGATCAAATTACCGCTTTGGGGTTCTTTTCCTACCTGGCGATAAAGATGGCGCCTTTGTGTTTGGCCAGCTGTCAGCCTCTGCTTTTTATTATGTTTTTCATTTTGTTTTAAGTAGAACCCTTTTTCTTAAGGGTTCTACTGTTTAATTCCCTTAGGTTTTGGACCAAGCGATATGTACCATCGGGTTTCAATTCAATTCAATTAACTTTATTTATCCGTTAGGAACTTCAACTGCAGACAAAATATCGCACAAGTACAGGCTCAGACATGCAAAACTTTGTTAAAACACATTCATAAGCATAAATACATAAATAGAGACAAGTCAATCGGTAAAATAAAAAAAATATAAATAAATAAATAAAACCCTATAAACCAGGGGTCACCAACCTTTTTGAACGTGAGGGCTACATCATGGGTACAGAGTCATACGAAGGGCTACCATTTTGAAATAACAAATTTTGCTTAGTTATAGGTAGCTTTACAAAATCAATTATGAATAGTGATACTCCTATGTAAAGACACGGATTTCTCATAATAATTATCAACAACGACAACAAGCTAGGAAACAGATATCAATGTTGAGCATTTTATTCATCTCAGTAATTGTTAAATTTTCCGATGATCACTTGCATTTCATGGAAAAACGTCCCATTTTCACTATGTTTATCAGTAATTTCATGTTAAAAAAAATCAACTTACACAGTTTTAAACAATACATTTCAAACTAAGGACAGCATTTAAACAAATTGAATGACCTCTGAACAAGAGTAGGTCAGAGGTCACCTAACTTATCTAAAGTATTATTTTTAAGACGTTTTAACTTTCAAATCTATGCAAATTTGAGTGTAATTTTTAAAAAAAGCAACAGAAGAAAATTTAATTTTAGGTGCAACTCACAAGTGAGTTGTGTTATTTTTAGAAGAGATCTGAGGGCCCCTTCTGGGGTCCTTGAGGGCTACCTGGTGCCCGCGGGCACCACGTTGGTGACCCCTGCTATAAACCAACAATCAGTTATAGTCAAGTTTCATCAGCTATTTAGCAGGCGAATTGAAGCTGGAATGAAGCTGGTTGTGCCTCTCTTGGTTTTGAATGAAATGGACCTGAACCTACGACCTGAAGGTAAGAGACTGTAATGTGGATGAAGAGTATGTGAGCTGTCAGTGGAGATCTGTGTTCCTTTCTATGGACTCTGTTATTGTAGATGGAGGAGAGACTCCTGCTGCTGACCAATGATTTTACTGCTAATTTTAACGATTTTGTTGAGGGTATTACGATGTGTGAGACTGAGTGAACCAAACCAGACTGTAATGTTAAATGTGAGGATAGATTGTATAAAGCATTGATAAAAAACTGTGAGAATTGATTGATGGACCTGGAATTTGCGAAGTTTTCGAAGAAAAAAAAGGCGTTGTTGACATTTGGAGAATATGTTTTCAGTGTTGAGTTGAAAAGTGAGTTTGTCACCGATTATATGGTGCCGAGATATTTGTATGAGTGAACCTTCTCTATTGCTTTATTATTTAGTGAGAGTGGTAGAGGTGAAAGGACCATGATGGAAGAGAATGACCATTTCTTTGGTTTTTGTTATGTTTAAGTCCAAGCAGTTGTTCCTGCACCAGAGTGAGAGAGAGTCCAGTTCACTCTGCAGCAGACCCATGGTGTTGGTGGAGTCCATGATTACTGTGTCATCGGAGTACTTGATGTATGTTATACTGGGGGTAGTGCTCTTGCAGTCGTTTGTGTACAGAGTGAAGAGAAGTGGTGAGATCACAGAGCCTTGGGGGGAGCCAGTGGATATTGTCCTGTTAGTACCGAGATGACCATTGATGGTGGATCACATTATGGTCAGCAGTACTAAGAGGAGGCTTTTTGTAAGCTCTGTATGCATCCTTTACGTTGCCATAACAAAGATCGACTGATGATAAGTGGGGAGAGTCTTATTTAGTCTGCAGCCATTGAAGTCCCCTAGGACAAGCACAGGGGAGTCAGGAGTTGCGCACTCCAGCCGCTGCACGCATGAAGCAATGGTTTCAGACACGCGCGTCGTTGCCAGATGGGGGGATGTATACAAGAACAAGCGCAAATCTTCCGAACTCCCTCGGCAGATATTTTGGCCTGAAGGACACCGCAAGAAACTCCACGTCTGATGTGCAACCCGACTCCGTGACAGTGGCTGTTCTGCTCCAGGCATGATTGACATAAATGCAAACCCCGCCTCCCAGCTTCTTCTGGCTGCTCGCGGGATCTCGGTCCAGACGAATGGGGGTCCAGAATCCGCTGAGCGACAGCTGCGTGTCCATGATGGTGTTGTCCAGCCAACACAGATTAGACCGGCATGTTTGTAGTCCCACTGACACGAGACATTAACATGCAGTTCTTCCATTTTGTTGCGGAGAGACCGGACATTGGCGAGCAGAGTAGATGGGAGCGGTGGGCTTTTTGCTGTACCTGAGAGCTTCTTCAGTCTCTGCCGCACCCCGCCCCTTTTCCCCCGCTTCCTGCAACAGGTGAAGCTCCTCGTCTCGCCGCGGGTTCTATGATGTTTGCGGAGTATCAAGGTGAAAAACCGTAGATCCGTCGGTGTAGGATAATCCACATCACGAAAGAGTAGCAAGTCCGGCTGTAGTGCAGAGTTTTTTCCCTTTCTTTTAGTGCGAGCAGTGGCCCCAGGAGTAGCCAGATCAAAAGCAGCACGTAAAGCCACCACTTCCTCATCGTGGATGAGTCAGCTTTTCTTTCCTTTCCTTTTCTTCTCTTTTCCAGACCAAGGCAGTGTAAGGTTTCAAAATGTGTTCAATATTACACCCAAGCGTTCATTCACGTCACTCGGACAATCACCAAAGTTAGTAGTTTAAGAGCCTTTCCTTGGGACGCTTCTCTGCCTGTCGCCACCACAGCGCCAGTCACGTCAAAAACAATCAGCAACAATCAATCAACAATCAGGGTTTAGGGGCTGCTTGGATCGGTAACAGACATAACAGGTTATCTACTTATTACTCCGAGACGGTCCAATTGACTGGCGTGTGCCCAGGGGTTCGAGGGGGGTTCTCCAATAAAGTGGAGGAGCCGCGTGGAGTGCTGACCAAGATGGGGGTGGGGAGCTGCTGCTCTGGCTGCTGCTGTTTATGGTACCTCTCCACTGAGCAATCCCTTCTCACCACTTCCTGACGGTAATAATCGTACCCCTGCCCCAGGTACGACTGTTTCCACGGTTTAGAGAGGTCCTATGCACCAACTATTTCTGAGGCGGAGGGCGCATGATCGTGCACGGCGGCCCCTACCTTGTCGTAGTCATACCAGTCAGGTAATGATATTTCTCTGTTTCTTGGAACGTCCCCTCCGATAAAAGGATTAAATTAGAGGTGGTAACACATACGGGAGGTTCTGCTGGTATGTGTAAGGATCATAGCTTCTCCACTGCTGTGGCTTCGTTCCCACTCGTTGTCCTCTTCTACTGGGAAATCTTATGGAGAGAAAATAGACTCAGTCTGATTCGCGCATGCATAATTCTTGATTTGTAACTCATATAATACATTTTGTGCAAAATGTAAAAAATTACAAATTAGAATAAATACAATTAACATGTGCACAAATTAAAATTACAACAGCTTTAAAACATATGTACGAATCACCTCTTACGCACACACAACACATCGGTTACGCACAAATCTATGGTGAGAATCTTTTCACGTCTCACAAATTCGTCCATGAGGGATGCGTTCAAGTACCACCAGAATGCTTGTTCACCATAGTTTTCTTGTCAGCCGTTTTAAACTTTGATTGTGAATAATATCTGGTAAAACGTGACATTTTCCCACTTTCTTAAAAATATATTCCCGATAATTAATATAAAAAGTCTAAATAAGCGTTTTAAAACACTAATCCCTTTAAAAATAAGAATGTTTTCAGAAAACAGCGCTTTCGATGGACAGCAGCTCCTCTGACAGCGCCTCCAACCAGAGGTTCCGTCCTGAGGACTGGTCACCAGCCACAATGAACTCGCAGATCCAAGTGGCCCGGTGCTGCCTGTAATCGCTGCGTTTGCGAACCAGAACTCTGTGTGTTTACTTTACAAACTGGTTTGGGACCTCGGTGGGTTTCTTCTTTTAAAACTAGAAGATCGTGGGTTGAGAGGTGGTAACTCATAGGGGAGGATTTACTCCTCGTCAGCGTCCGTCTCTCGTGTTTGGGACAGCATATTTTTTAATTCAGGAACATCCCTTTGGTTTCCTGCAAGGATAGTAAGCACGGCGCTTGAGGGGAGGGAGTCCCAGGGTATGGAGAGAATGGTCCGAACGATGAGTGCCTAAGTGGGGCGACCGCAAAAACAGTGTTTCAGATTGTGAGCCCTTATAACCACCTCCATCTGATGATCATCCACCATGTGTCTCACAACCTCTCTAACCCCGGGCTTACACCGCTAGCATCACGGCTCCGCTGCGTTGCAGGAGCGGACTAGCTCCAGCCGATGGCTAACACTGGCTGCTGCTCCAGCCACAGGCTCTGTTGATCCAGGAAGCCAAATCCCTTGTTCTCCAGTCATTTCAGAACACTTCTCTGTCTGTGTGTGACTCCTCAACACATAGTGGGTAAAGCACGGAATTGTTACGTAATGTTTACGACACGCTGAAACTGGCAAGTTCAGCAGAAATGTTGTTTTATTTTGAAAATATACCGGATGCACCTTCCATTCTTTCGCGTGGTTTCTGGTTAAAGTCGTGAATAGCTCCAACTTCATAAAAAGAGCTGCAGATCAGCTGATCAGCCGTCAAAATTTGAACCAAACGTAACGGATTCGCAGGGCCGCAGAGGCCGGTCCTCAGACGTGCACGCCTGCAGTGGAAGTCCCGCTCGCACTTTTAAAGTTACATAAAGACTGGCGCACGCATCGGCGCTGTAACGCTAGCGCTAACGTTGGTGTTAAATTGCTCCCCAGACACTCTGAACGCCATAACTTTGGTGTAGGACCCTTGGAGGTCTCCCACTTCAGGGAGGGTGAGCTGATGAGCATTTGCATTGAGACCGTTCTTTATGCAGTTTACGTTCCGTCTGCCCATGGCTCTCTGTAACTTTGCCCCTTGGTTCGTCATCCCATCTATCTTCCCTATCTCAAAATAACATGAGTAAATCCCCTTGGGTGTCATCGTCATTGACAGGACATGCTTTTATTTCTACCTGAGGGGTATGAATTCCCCTTATGGGGGAGAAATGAGGTTCGATCCCTCCTCGGAGATCTGTTCTGTTGTTCGTTTCCTTGGGCCGGCTGGGGCGCCACAAGAGGTGGGTCCTTTAGCTGGTCAAGATTAGGGTAGAAAGGTTAATTGTACCTCTGGTGGTTGTGATGGTGGGGATTCTCCCTCCTGGAGGAATCCCTGATTAAAGGGAGGGGTTCTTTCCCTTTCTTGGGGTGAAGGGGCAGAAGCAGCGGGTCTAGAACTTGTGAGCTCTGCCAGGTGGCGTTTCGACCTCTGATAGGCCTGTACGCCAGGGAGTACAAGATAAACTCGGCCCGTGCGTTGTTGAGAAAAAGATGCTCATGAGGCACTGGAGGCTAGTCTTTTCATTCATTCTCCAGACGCCTGTTTCCATTAAACAGCTAATTATGGGGTCTCCCGTAGGTATGGCTATCTTTAATTAGGTATAGATGTTCCTTAACAGATCTTCTTCACTCTCACTCCCCTGAGGGGGTTCCCACATGGCCATAGCCAGGGATCTAAACCCTCTTTCACTATTTATCGGAACCAAGTGGATAGTGCCCGGCAGAATCAGCAAGTTGACGTGTCTTCTTTTGTGTTTTCCCACCTCTCGGGGAAATCGGCTCTCCAGAGCTCTGGCTACCCCTGCATCGGGTTGTAACCTAGTGTTGCAGGAGTTCACTATAACTGTCCCCTGAAGGGGAGGCCTCAGGTCTTCCAGGTCCTCATGCAAGAGGGTGAGATTAGCTCAGCCACCCACTTCCTCCTGACTGATAGGGTTCTGGAGCCTTTTGGCTCTAGCCTTAATTGCTGCCAACCATTGTTTCTGTCAGGCGTTACTGACAGAGTGTTATGTTACTGCCCCCTTCATCGGACGAATCTCCTCTAGTACTTCCCCAGCTTTTTTGTACCTTTGACCTGTGTAACCACAAACAAAGATTACTGTGCCAAATGTTAACATGGATTTTCTCAGCTGTTCAAATACTTACTTTAATGCCCAATACTCTAAAAAAAATTGTACAATGTGATTTCCAGATTATTTTAGATGATGTATCTTACAGTGGACTTGTAGCTGAGAGGAAACTCTCAGACCCTCCATGATTTCTTAGTGGGTGACCTTGTTACATCACTGGCTGTTCGGTTACTTGCACTATATTACCAAAAGTATTTTCTCATCTGCCTTGTCTCACATATTGCCTAAAGCACCATCCCATTCCTAACCCATGGAGTTCACTATGATGCTGGCCCACCTTTAGCAGCTATTCAAGCTTCAACTCTTCTGGAAGGCTGTCCACAGGTAAAGAGTGTTTGTAGGAATTCTGGACCATTCTTTCAGAAGCACATTGGTCAGATCACACACTGATGTTGGTAGAGAAGGTCTGCTCTAATTCATCCCAAAGGTGTTCTATTGCAGTGGTCACCAACCACCGGGCCAGGACCGGTACTGGTCCATGGATCAAGTGGCACCAGGGTCCAGAAAAAAAAACTATTATACTGTTTTTTTTTTCTTTTGAGTCTCAACAATCTTTTAATATGAAAAATCATTTGGTTTTAAAGATGACGGAATTCTCTCTGTTACATTTTAGTCTCTTGAGCGCTAAACGCTGTCCTCTAGTGTGCAACGCGAGAAAAGTTGTATGTGGAACGTTTCTTAGCAAATGTAAAAGGGATACGTGCGGGAACAGACAGAAGAACAGATGGAAAAACAAGCTACGACGTCAAGACAAACAAAACACCACAAAACAAGAAACGTAGTACCACTTAAAATATTGATTCATTGCAACGGGTGATTCCCTCACCAAACTTGTTTCCAAAATATTCACAACAGTAATTGGGAGAATATGTTACCAGAGACTGATGTTACACTGGTGTTGTTAACTGTTGTTATCTTTTAATATGAATGCATTTGCATTATGTTCTAGTATACTGTTTCTTTGTCATTGCACCCCTCCATTCTCACCACATCATTGCTCAAGCATGAGTCTGTTTTTGCTTTGGAAAACAGATTCTAAACATTTGCATTTCCTTTCATTGCCAGCATTTCAATCCGCCTCCCTAGTACCAGTGGCTCGGACGGTTCTCCCTTCAGGTCCGTGTCTGAATGGTTGGAGTCCATCAAAATGAGCCAGTACATTGACAACTTTACATCTGCTGGGATCCTCACCATGGACCAGGTCTTGCAGATGAAGAATGAGTATGTTTGTCATCTTTGCTTCTCATTAAAAATAAAACTACTTGGACCATTTAATGTTTGTATATTCTCATAAAAATACCTTATACAGCAAGCATCCAAGTTTTCTCAAGGCGTGTCTTTAGAAAGAAAAGACAAACTTTTAAAATACTTGTGATAAAAACATGTATTGGAAGAGGAATGGGCTCATTTGTGGTGGACCAGTGGTGGTGGTTGTAGTTTCTATTCTCTATGCATTTATCTCTTGCAGTAACACATCCGTACTGCCTTAATGGAAAGTTCTTCTTAACCCCCTAAATTACCTAAAATATGCGTAATATAGGTGAAAATGCTTCTTTAACTTTGGATGCAGAGGCAAAAACCTGTAGAGAAAGAACTCCTTGAAAAAATGTAGGACCTAAAATAGACACTTTTGGATATTTTTCTAACTACTAGATCATCCAAAAAAACAAAACTCCTCAATCTCTGTAAATTCAGACCTTCTGGGCAAACTGTAGAGACAAATCCTTTCAAGTGTTTGTGATGGAGCAGGATGTAATTTCATGACTGCATATTCCATCTCAGTACATGTGGTAGCACTATTGGAAAACCACCAGTTATTATGATGCAGCCGTTTGCCAGATGAGGGATTCATGGGAAGCAGGGAGAATTCTCGTTAAGTGATTGAGGCTGTCATTAAAGCGTTGACTTAAAACCAGTGTATGTGAGTTCAAGGCTGTAGGTCCACATGCAAGTAGCAAATAAGCTACTATGACTTGTTATTGTCAAAGAAGAATTAAAAACTGTCAGATCAGAAGCTTGGAGCAGACCCACCTAATTCAGCAGGTTAGAACGAGACTGGACTGGATTCAGCTCCAGGCTGGTATTTCATCACTCTGAACGAGTCGGTGATTACTTCAAGACACAAGAAAGCAGGAAGGATGTGTGGAAAGTCCTGGACTGAAGCCACCAGAGCAGCTTAACCCTTCAAACACCAGAGCTTTAGCTCCAGTAGTGATGTTCTTTCACTTCTTATAGGACTTCTACCATCTAGATCAGGGGTGTCCAAATCCAGGCCTCGAGGACCAGCCTCCTGCTGGTTCTCCAGAAGCCCTGCCTGATCTACTGCTGGTTATCTGGATCATATGTGCTCAGCCAATAATCAGCTTTAATGGCAGGTTAGTTGGAAAATATGTTGGACACTGGCCCTCGTGGCCTGGATTTGGACAACCCTGGACAAGGGGATCAACACAATACCGGTGGATTCTGGATGGATCCTCCACTTCAGAATCCACTGGAAATAGGATGATCAGGTAAACGGTTGAAAAGTAGGGCTAGGGTGTTGTTTAGGTGTCACCAGGAACATCTCAGGTGTTAAAGGCTTAATGCTCTTCTGTCTTTTTCAGGGACGTCAAGAACATTGGCGTTAGGCTCCCCGGCCACCTGAAGAGGATAGCTTATAGCATCTTGGGTTTAAAGGACCAGACCAGCACCCTGAGCGTGTTTGCAGTGTAATCCTTGCAAGGACGTTCATGAAAAGCAAGCCCTGCAGCACGCAGCCCCAAGCTTTGCTTAAGCTATACTGCCTGGATGGTATTGAATGAACCCAATCAAGAAAACGGCTCCATCCTGTGGGCTGAATCAATCAGACTTATTGTGCTGCGTTTTTCACATGGAATGGATCAAATCGTCAGTATATCTAAATGTCTATTTTTTTATTGTACGTCTATATTGGCTATATCCCAAAACTAGAAAACTAGAATGTTTTTCTTTAGTAATCCTCCTCCTCAAATCTACATTGGACTTGTACCAGGAGACCTGTTTTGATGTTTTAGCCTCTGAATGGTCTCCACCTGCATTTTGGGTCGGACCATTGTGGATAAAGGCGGCTGAGGTCAGCTTAAGCCGATGTTACTTTTGACTTTATGCAGAAAGTGTTTGAGTGATGAAATGGGATGCTCTGTTTCCTTTGTTATTTTTTAGTTGTACTCTTTATTATTGCCATGACCCAAACATTTATATCAGAAAATGTAGCACTTTGAAAGCCTGATCAGCTTTGGTTTTCTTAAGAAAAAGGAAACAAAAATTAAGTTTTTTATTATTTAGAAATTGTGTACAAAATTCTGTTTGTGGATAGTAAATTATTTGAAACACGACAGGAAAGCAGACTGCCGGTGGATATTTTGGAATTCGGTTTCAGCTTCTCGTTTGACTTTTGAAACCCTTTTGTGGTCCAGAGTCACAACCTCTTTGACAAGATCAAGTCGATGCTTCAACATCAAAGTGCTCGAGTCATTCCAAAGATTTGCCACAACATACGTATAAAGAGGAATAGGAGTGAAGCATCTCTCCTGGCTGGGTGGTACATACACTTCCTTAGTGCATCGATGACTACGTATTGATGTACACTTCTACAGGATTTTTACTGTTATGTTGAGGAAGTGCTTTTGTATTCAAACTGTTTTCCTCATTTAAAAAAAAAACAAACATTTTTACTGGTTTTATTGTTCGCAGTTACAGGAGTTCCACTCTCAACCAAACTGCTCTTTTGAATTTACTGCTGCTGTTTTTCCAAATCTGCTTTGTGAAATTCATCTTTATCTCATTCCCTGTTTTCTTCGATTTTATGCTGTATTTTATAGTTTATTTATTTTTTTATTTATTTAAAGTGACAAACGCTGAGCTGGGTTTATAATTGGAAGTTACTTATTAATTTTAAAATAAAATAAGAAATCCTCATTGGCTGTCTTTTTCTTTATTTTCTTAATGTCTGTTATTTCTGACATCATCACACCCCTCCCTGCGATTACATGACAGAGAAAAAGCTAGAGCTAACTTTGATCTATTCTGTTTTGTTTCTTTTTAAGGCAAGAAAAACTCTTTTTAGTTTAGTTTGATTCTTTTTTGTGTGGTTTTTTTTGGAACAGGTTATGTTTTCAAGTTTTCACCTCCTCACTGTGTAAACGTGTTGAACCTTCAGTCTTCAGCTGCAGGTTGGCATCGCCCCCTGTCTATGTAGGCCACTGGTTGATCGGGATGTTTCTCTGGGATGTTTCTCCACCTGAGGTCTGTTCAAGAAGCTTGGTTAACTTATCATGAGGCAAAGTCAATGTTGATCAACCAAAACCTGCTTATGGCTTAGTCCCAGCTGCCCTTACAGGGGTGGATAATGACTGTTTGAGGGTGAGAAATGGAAAAAGGTGCTCAGAGTCACCGGTCACTGCCGATGAAAGTGTTAACCACTTAGGATAAAAACAGAACAGGATCTGAGGGAATCATATTGGATATGTGAATGGGTTACTTTTTCATCCCATCCTGTGGAACTGTTTTTGTTCAAATGAAAAAGTTAAGAGCTTGAGTGCCAGTGTTAAACCACCCCACCCTTTACATGTGCATCTGACTAGCCTTCTCTTTCTGAATCCTCTGTGTCATGAGGAGAAAGCTCCTTATTTGGTGGTTGTTGTTTTCCTCAGTCCTTTTCAGTTGCTCCAAGTTCGTCTTTCTATTCTTGTTTGGTACTTTAGTAACTTATGCTTCGAGTTATTTTCCCAGTTCTTTTTAAAACTTAGAAAAAGTTGTACACATTTGTTGGTGCCTGATTTGACTGATTGGCCTGATTTGGACCCCTACACATAATGAAAGGTCATTCCCTGACCTGGGAACAGTCTGTGACAGTCCTGTGAGGAGGAAGAGGCAAAACAGCGACGGTGACATCAAACAAAGACTGTAAAATGAGTGAAACTGTGTGTGGAGCACTGTAGGGGAAGAAAAGTGTTCTATAATCTATACATTGATATTTTTATCTTTAGCAAAAGATTAAAAATGTAAAAAGTCTTGATGGGATACCAGTCTAAGTTCCTAAAGCATTAGAGGTCCACACACCCACCATCGACCAGAAGTTTCTTGGTAAACTTGGTTTTTCATCCAGAAACATGACAAAGTGGAGGTCGCAGAGATGTTCCAGCTGGTTGCTTCATTAGATCAGAGCTTTTAAACCCCTGACTTATCCCCACGCACTAACTTTGACTAAAATTATTATATATCCATCTTAGTTGCATATTAAAAGGTTCTATTTTATTTATATTTCATTGTTTTTAACCTTTACTGTAGTTTCTAATTCAGTGAGTGGATACGCCCCACCTTTACAGCCTTTGAGAGTCTTTTGTCTGCTGGGACAGCCAGTGGGGATTTGTTTTCTAAGAATGATCTGCTTTGGCGAATAAAAGTTCTGAATGCATCCTTCACAAACAAAAAACATGCTCTGACAATGACAAAGTCCAAAAGTAGGCATTGTTTTTGCCAGAAAAGCAGAGAAGGATCTTTTAAAACTATCCTGATCTTTCATGAAGCTGGTCTTGGGTTTCTGTCCTTAACTTTTTGCTAACTTTCTGCTTCAGTCAAACCAAGGCCCAGAAATAGACCTGTTTTTATGTGGTTACTGTAAACTAAAAGTCTTGCTTTCTTCAGTCTCCAGTCCTGGGGGGATGACTTCTGATCCTGATGGGAGTAAGTGCACCAGAGCTTTACATCTTTACATTAGACAGTAATAGCATGTGTGGTCATAATGCTGAGGGGTCGTCGTCCTGAGCCTCTTCTCTGGGGACCGCTGTGATGGGGCTGCAGCTCGCCCTTCCTCTTATGGTTGTTTGCAAGACTGAGACAAATTATCAAAGGCGGAGGGAAACATTACCACAGCACCATCCCTGCATGTTCTGTCAGTCCAACACGCCCCCATACTTTTTCTTTTTTTACTAAATGATCTCTGGAAAATGTCAGCGTCACGTCCAAGTCTGCAAACCAGCAACACTCTGGAATGTAGTTCTTGCTAATTTTAGCAACAGTTTCCTAACCAGAAAACACAACCTCCAAATTCTTCCTGAATCAGTCTGCCGTGGTCACCCCCGCTGCCTCCTCTCTGCCTGCATTTTAAACCGGAGGGTGTTATTTCTCCAAGGCCTCACTTCATGTTTGATCAGTATCATCTCAAACTGAGCTCTCAGTTGATTCAAACTCTTGCTTAAGGAGGAAAGACAAAAGGAGAACAATCACCAGCAGGACTCAAAGATGGAAGGTTTAGAACCAAAAGGATGGCTTAAGGAGCTGAAACTCAAATAATTTATCAGGTTATTTTTTAACCCCAGCAAAGGAGATGGTCATTTGTTTACGTGTAGTTTTTACTTTAGGATACTTTAAAGTCATAAGTTCTTCCACTATTTCCTTCATTTATAACAAAATATTTTGTAAACTACATGGCAATATACATTTTTTGGCTTTAAACATTAAAAGCAGTGTCTGTACAGAACATAAATCTTTAAATTTGAGTAGTTTTGACTTAAAAATAGTTTAGAGGTGTGTTCATTGTTGGGAGTCTTAAGCAGTCTTAATTTTTTTTGCAAAATTATTAAAGGTTCTAGGTTTGACTTATAGATAGATAGATAGATAGATAGATAGATAGATAGATAGATAGATAGATAGATAGATAGATAGAATAAAATATGTACAAAATTTGTGCAGTATTTAAATAGACAGATATACATGTGCAAATATACATATTCATATATAGAAACGTATACATTGTGGAAATGAGTCATCAGTGTGATCTGTGATTTCAGCATGGATACTGCTTTAGGAAAGAAGCTGATGCCTCTGTAACGGCTTCCACAGGGCATCAGGGCAAACGGGTCCGAGCCGGGGTGTGAGCTGTCCTTGATGATGTTTGGAGCCCTGCTGAGACAGTGTGCAGAATGAATCTTTGGCAGACTGAATTGTGATCAATTGTGTCAAAGGCCTTCTTTAATCAAGAAAACACCAATTGTGTGATTTTTTTTTTTTTTTTTTGGTCAAATTCTGCAGTAATATTTTCAGTCGTTTTCAAGACTTCATCAATGTGGTCCGTGAAGACCTTTGAACATCTACTTTACGATTCAACAATGTACCGATCATTGCTGTACTGTTGTTTTCCTCAACGGAATTTACCGATGCAGCTGCTCTAAAAACAACAAGAGGCGCATGCTGTCGTCATTTTTTAGATGCAGATTTACGGAGTAGAAGTATATTTAAGTATATTTATTGTAAAAATGCTCCGTCGTAAATGCGGCGCCTCATCGTCGTTCAATCAACATTTGCGTGTATTTTCTTCAGGATCTTCTCCTCCACAGATTATTTACAGTCATTTTAGTATCATTGTGGTGGGATGGATGAGATTTCTGAGTATTATTGTTCTATACATGATATATATTCATACGGTAACACTTTATAATAACTTTCCATGACAAGCTTTATTAACACATTAAAAAAACATCATTAATGTGCTTATAGGATGTTTATAAGACATTTATAAGCATGATAAGCCAAATACAGTTTATTAACATACTTTGTAAGATTTATTATCATCTAAAATGAGACCATTGTTTATGAAGGCGATATCAATAAACTGTTAACAAGCTTAACAAATGTGTTAACAATCTTTGTCAATGTTACATTTAGTGATTTGCAGCACCTCATCTAAAGTGTTACCATTCATCCTGTAGAAAGCAGCAGGTGGACCGCGGCACAGGCTCCACCTGAGGACAGGTGCGTCTGTGGGGGAGTGAGGATGAAGAAACCCCTCCCGGACCAGTAGAGGATTAAAAAATGTTTGTTTATGATCTTTGTTGTGTCCCACCCGAGGGGGAGGGAGGAAAAAGGTAACATAAAAATGATTATTTAGGCGGGGCGGAGGTAAGACAGCCGTTTATTAGAGAACAGCTGCAGGAGTTAAACGAAAAGACACAAAACGAGTAAAAGGTAACAAACTTAAAGCCTCAGGCACTACTCAGTCAATATTAAAGAAAATACATCCTCCAAGTCTTACAACAAATCTTACAACAACAAACAGAGACCACCTACATTGGTGGATTCTTTAAGTCTGATTTGATCCAGTTTATTTTAAAAGTGTTATTTAAAGTAGTAAAATCAAGAAAGTTTAGGCCTCCTTTTTCATAGGAGTTCATTAATACAGATTTCTTTAAATAAGGAATACGATTCTTCCAGATGAAATTTAGTATTTGGTCAATAGATTTAAGAGTCTGATTGTCCAAGTGCAGAGACAGAGCAGAATAAGTGAGTCGAGAAATTCCTTCTGCTTTGGAAAGCAAAATTCTCCCTCTTAAACTTAAGTCCCTTTGAAGCCACTGGTTAAAACGTTTTTGGGTTTTATCGATTAGGGGAGCAAAGTTTAAAGAGCATCTTTCTCGATTATTCTTGGAGATGATATTACCCAAATATGTCACCGTTTCTTTCACAGGAATGGTGCAGATTGATTGTAAAGCACAATCTTTGACTGAAAGAAGTTCACATTTGTTAAGATTGAGGTGAAGACCGGAAACTTGAGAGAAAGACTGGATAAGGTTTAGAGCACATGTGTCAAAGTCAAGGCCCGGGGGCCGGATCCGGCCCTCCGGGTAATTCTATCCGGCCCTCCAGATCATTTAGTTTATTGTTATTAACGGCCCAAAATATCTTACACTTATTTAACTTGTATAGTTCTGACTAAGAATGTTTTTATGGAAAGAAAATTTTAAAATTATTTAAGGTTAATTGATTTATTCTGAATAATATTAATGCATTTCTATTATTCATAATCAGGTTAAAAAGTTACGGTTTTAAAGTTTTAAAAATGTAGTTTTAGAGTGTTCAATAAATGCTTATCCAGTTCGGCCCGCGACCTCTGGTGTGTTTTGGATTTTGGCCCCCCTTGAGATTGAGTTTGACACCCCTGGTTTAGAGCATCAGGAATTTGACTGCTGTCTCTTAAGAATAGAGTAGTATTGTCAGCCAGATGACTAATTAGGATTTCTTTGTCAAAAACTGAGATGCCTTTTAGTCGATGTAGAGTAATATAATCAGCAAGGGTTTGAGTAACTAGCAAGAAAAGATAAGGTGAGATCGGACATCCCTGTCTGTTAAGATTGAATCTAGGGGAAGTTCCATCTTTCAGCTTTATAGAGCAGTATAGAGTGTTTTAACTGTATTACAGAAGAAAGAGCCAAAACCAAATTTATGAAGACAGCTGAAGATAAAGTTGTGATTAACAGAGTCAAACGCTTTGTAAAAGTCTAAACAGAGTATAAAACTATCATCAGAAACCAGATGTGAGTAATCTAGAATGTCGAGGACAAGACGAATATTGTTGGAGATGTGTCTGTTTGGTATGAATCCTGATTGTGTCTCTGCAATAACTGAATTTAGTACTGATTTAAGTCTTTTGGCAAAGATAGATGCAAGAATCTTATATTCATTATTCAACAGACATATTGGACCAATTGTCAATGAGAAATATATCTTTTTTGGCTTTAGGTATAAGGGTGAGTACGCCTTGATTTAACGTTGGAGGAAGGATGCCTCTTTCTATGCTTTCTAAAAATACCTGTGTTAGAAAAGGGGTAATTTCATTACAAAATTGTTTATAAAATTCCCCAGTTAAGCCGCCTGACCCAGGGGACAAGATGGTTAATAGAGGAAAAAACTTCATTTTCTGAAAGAGTAGAGTCACATATGTCACGTTCAGATGGCTGTATTTGTTGTATATTATAGTTCAAGAAAGAATCAGGGTCTTCGCTTGGTTCATGGGCATAAAGTTTACTGTAGAAAAGACTAACATAATTTGCAATAATTTTGGGATCAGAGGTTACCTGGCCTTCTATATTCAATTGTTGTAGAGTGTTTGAATTTGCTCGATGTTTCTCCAACTGAAAAAAAATAAGAAGAATTACTCTCACCTTCTCTCAGCCTTGATCTGACAAAGGCTCCTTCAGCTCTGTTCTTATAAATGTTGTCTAATTTTTTTTTGCAAGATTGCTAAATTTATTTTATCATCATCTAATAAATCTGCTGGATTTTTATTGGAAATTGCCATAATGTCATAAATAATTTTATTTTCTTCAGCTTTTCTGGTTTTATTTAGGTCTGAACTAAGCTTTCTAAAAAAAGGAGCAATTTCAAATTTGAAAAGTTCCCAGTTATTACCATAAGAGTTTTCTTCTTTAGCTTGATTGTAGAGAAAAGAGACTAATTCAGAAACCTTTTGTTGTACTACGTCCAGTTTAAGCAGTGAGTTATTTAGAATCCAGTAAGCTTTCCTGTTTTGGGACCTAGTCTCAGATAATTTAACAGAAATATAAATTGCTTTATAATCCGTTAGAGGAGAAGGAAAAATCTTAACTTCAATATCATCTGCACTTAGACAATCAGACAGAAGCCGATAATCAATGCGGGATTGTTTGGATCCATCATTATTTCTCCAGGTATAAACAAAATCTGATGGGAATTTTTCTCTCCAGACATCTTTCAGATTGTATCTCTGCATGAATGAATGTAATGGACTGTTTGAAGTTATTGCTCGTGGTGGCCATCTGTCCAGATTATTATTCAAAACCATATTAAAATCTCCACCCATTAAAATAATAGCATCAGGAAATTGGTTTAGGCCACAAATAATGTCATTCAAAGAAAGGAGCTGGATGTTCTCAGGTTTGGAGTCGTAACCGTATATATTAATAGTAATAAAGATTTTACTGTGAATGGATATTATCATGAAAACATGATGTCCCTGACTGTCACATTTGCTCTGTAGGATGTCACCCTCAAAACTGTTTCTAACTGTGAGAGTGCCAGCTGAGTGTTGGCTACCATGTGATGGGTATATATTTCCACCCCATTGAGATTTCCAGAAGTTTGTGTCGTTACTTGTAGAATGTGATTCTTGAAAGAAAAAAAAATCTGTTTTTAATTGTTTAGCAAATAGAAATAGTGCTTTACGTTTGATAGTGTTTTTTAATCCCCTGGCATTCAAAGAACCTAAAGTTAAAGACAGGATTTAGAAATGAAAAAAAGAGAGAAAGAAGAAGAAAGAGAAATCTGAGTAAAGGAGTGTGTTGTGTTCCTTCCAACATGCGCCATAGTTCACATAGTGGGAAAAATATATTAAACAATATTTACGCTATTTTTTAAGAATTTAAGTATAATATAGTACAAAAAACATATTTGCATCTCACAATTAACCTTAAATTTCAGCTGCCAAACTAGTTATGACATGAACATAAACATGCTGTCACATTCCACAAGGAAAATAACTTTAAATGTGGTTTTTAGGAAATAACTGGCAGAACATGTGAGATCAAAATACGAGTTCTGTTTTCCTCAAGGTGTGTAAATCAAAGAGCTGCTCGGAATCCAGTTAGTTCTGTCAGTCTCAGCTCTCGGAAAGACCGACCTCTTTACCATTGATGTAGGCACGCCCCCCCACGTAGTAGGCGACTTTTCCCTCTCTCCTGGCGGCTTGGATCAAAGGCCACAGCGCTGCTCTGCTTTCCCGGTCTGCCGTGCACAGGTCCTCGGTGAAGCGGAGATAACGCTCCTGCAGGATGGGATTATTTTTCGCGGCTTTCCACACGGCATCTCGGTAGGTTCTGGATGAAAACTGGAGAATGATTCCTCTTGGTCTGTTCACGTTTTCCGTCAGTCTTCCCAAGCGGTGCACAGTGTCAATCATATCAGGAAGCTTCTGTTTTCCCTCCGGGAAAATAGTTTGACAGATTTTGATGGCTTCATTTTTCACGTTTTCTCTGGACACGGTTTCTGGCACTCCGTATAATTTCAAATTCCAGCGCCTGGAGTAGCGCTCAGATTCCACGAGCCTTTCCAGCAGCCGGAGAACAGTAGCTTCATCTTTGTTGGTCTTTTTTTCAATCACGTCGATCCTTTTCTTTACATCTTTAATTTCTTCAAACGTGAAGTCAACAGACTTCTTGAGGTCCTCGATTTTCAGCGAGTTGTCATTAATCAGTTTCTCCATGGCGTCAAAGCGGGCGTTAATCAGGTTTGAAAGAACCTCAACGACCTCATTATCATAACCGCTGCTTCTCCTCTCACCTGCAAGTAGCGCTTTCTTGGAAGCTGGTTCTTTACATGGAGTTCCCTCAGAAGAAATAGGCAGGGGTGGAAACTCTTTTTTCATCTGGGATGACCATGTTTTGTGCATTAGCCTTTTGGGTATAGTCATGTCCCGCACTGCTAACAGCACTGCTGCTGCTAGCCATGGCTTTCTCCTTAGAGGTTCTTTTTCTTTCTTGAGATGGCATTGAGCAGTTCAGTTTGTTTCCTTTCTGGTCAATAACAGCATAATTTCAAAAGTAGCGTTTAATTTGTCGGTTCCCACAACATTTAAAATGCTTTAAAAAGTTTGGCGCAAGGTCGCAAACTAGCATCTGCTCAAGCCGCCATCTTGGTCCGGTCTCTCGCATTCTGCCTCTGCTCTGCGCGCGTGAGTGCGTCACCACGTGTGCCAGCCGAGAGGAGAAAGAAAGCTTTCCATTGGATGATCGTTATGCGTCGATGGACCAAGTAAGTTTCTGTTACTGTTACCATTCTGTTTAGTTAGTAATGCGCAGCTCAATAACGCTTATTAAAGAGCTCGGAGCTCACGTGAGCGTGCACGTGGGACTTAATGTAATTCATGTAATTTAAGTTACAAATTGAGTTTGTTTTTATTTACAAGTGTGGTGTCAAGGTAGGTTCCTCTGCTAGAATGTGTATCCTCTGTCTCAGACATCTTTGATTTGCTTTGTAAACTAATATTTTTTCCCGAAAAGGTAAAAAGAAGATGGATGATCACACTCGATTGTGGTGCTTTTGGGAGTTTATTGTCTTATTTTTGCATTTTTCCCTGCATATTCTATGTAAAATTACTTTTTTTTTGTTAAAAAAAAAAAAAAAACCTGTCTTTGTTTGACTAATTTAGGACAAAAACAGGATTATTAAAAGTGACTTAATTATGGAAGCATTTCACAATGCACAATTATTAAATATTTGTCTTTTCTACTGCAAATTATTGGGAGGCACAGATTCTGGCTGGATCAGCAGCAGCTTGACAGAATCCATGTCTCCTCTCATTTTACGGAGAAAATGTGGTTAATAACAATGAAACAAGACAGTAAACTCACAAAAGCCCCAGAATAGAGTCTGCCGTCATCATCCACCTTCTTTTTACACTTTTTGGGACAAAACGTGAGTGTAGAAACTGGACAGCACTCCCTGGACGATAGTGGTGTCAATCACAAACAGCTTAAACAAACTAAAACCTCAACACACATTAAATAGATAAAATGCTGCTTTTTTCTACACGTATTTCATTTTATTTAAAACAGGTGATGAAATCAGCAGCAGTGAGTGAAGAGACTCTGACCAGAGGTGGAAAATGAGCATCAACGCTGAAGATTTTCACAATAAAAGAGCCAGACTCTAATGTGCAAAATGCTACATTCATCTGTGTCTACACAGAAACAACAACTGCTTTACTAAAACAATGCACACTTTCTGTATTGAAAGGACAATCACTGAGTTTTATGTCTGTGTCTTCTTTAGTTCATGATTATCAGCTCTGTCAGTCATCAGAGTGAATATACTGGATAAATACAATTATCTTCATTCTGCAGATGGGAGCAGGTGTTTCCTTTTGTTCACACTGTAGAAGCTGCTTGTTTGCTGATTAGCAACAAACCTAAAATTCTCTATTTACTATCTCAACATTTTTTAATACACAAACATTTTTTTTAATAATTTAAAAATAAATTCAGGTGTCAAAGGGTTAAGAAATCAATAAAAGCTTCTTTAAGCTTTAGAAACAGCAGCTCATGTGAAGCTGCTTTGGTCTTAAAACAATGATAAAACTGCTTGAAATACATGTTTCTGATCATTTAATTTGTAATGACCTTACCCCGGGCTCACACCGCGAGCGTTACAGATCAGGTGCGATGTGGGAGCGGTTTACCAACAAACCACGGCTCATATTAGCTACAGGTCGGCTGCAGCCACAGGGTCTCTGCAGACCTCGCAAAACTTGGAAACTCGCATACGTTCACGCTTATCCTCCCTTTATTTGCTTCGAAACGGAATGCAGTGACGCAGCGGCCTGGCCGCAGATGCAGGACGTGAACGCCTGTGTGGTACATATAAAGTAATATTTTCTTTTAATATCACAGAAAAATCACCCAATATTCTTATGAGTGCTTTCTTTCTCAAAATCTGTAATTTTCATTCCTTCAATGATTTGGGCCTAACAGCCAGAAGGGGGCGCACAGGGCTTGTTTCACTCATTCCAGCAAAAGCTCTCGTTGAAGAAACAGCTCGATGCGTTTTCTTTCTTTCTCCTTTCAGGTAAATATTAATTTATTAAGAATATTTCTTGAGTCTAAACTGTTAGTTTGTTCTCAAAGTCTAATAGAAATGTTTTGTTTATGGCTATTTTAAGAAGTGAGGAAAAGTAATTAGTTTGTTCGGATTTCAACCACGCAGCTGAATAATGTGCACCCTATCACATCACTTTAAATGTTGCGCCACAGAAAGAGCTCGACGCGTTTTCTTTCTTTCTCCTTTCAGGAGAGCAACACCTGCAGTAGGATTTACTCTTGCACTTTTAAAGTTACGCATCGGAGCCATAACGCTAGTGGTGTGAGGCCGGGTTACACTCTGCTGTTCTTATTTGCCCTCTCCTACCACCCCGTAGAAAATGTTCTAGCTCAGCCACTGATCCTGTGGGACCAACCAGACATTGTAGTGGTGGATAAAGAACAGAGGAAAGCCGTTGTGGTGGATGTGGCAGAACCAAGAGATGGTAACATCAAGAAGAAGGAACATGAGAAACTGGAGAAATACCAGAACTCAGAGAGGAACTGGAGAAAGATTGGAAGATGAAAGTGACAGTGGTGCCCGAGGTCATTAGAGCACTCGGGGCTGTAACCTTCAAACTGGAGGAGGGGCTACAGCAGATCCTGGAAAGACCTCAAACATCTCAGTCCAGAAAAGAACAGGAAGAGCTAAGATACTGCAGGACCCTTAAGCTCCCAGGACTCTGGTAGAAGACCCGAGCTGAGAGGAGGAACCACCTGCTGAGGGGGAGAAGGGCGTTTATGTATATAAAATATGTATATAAAATAAATCTTTCATAATGATTTTATTTTTATATATCTTATCTTTAATACAGTTATTTGCTTTTCATTTACTTGTTTTTCAAAAACGTTTTAATTTCCAATTACTTGATATGATTCTTTTTCGTGGTTTTCTCAGATGTTTATTGTTTAACTCCTGCAGAATGCAGAGACAGAAGTGATGCATTGTGGGGGAGGATGCCTGGATCTGTTGTTGTTAAAAAATGACTTGAGGTTGAAACCATCCAATGACTGTGTGTGTTGATGACACCCCCAGCAGGGGGGAGTTCAGACAATGACTGCAGAGGAATAAAGTTTTCCAGAACTGCATTCAGGGGCGGTTCTACACTGAATGACTCCCCGGGCGAGAGCCTCCCCAGACGCCCCCAAAAAAAAAAAAAAAAAAAAAAAGAAGAAATTATTAGCTAATGGTTGCTGTCTTCAATCCTATGATTGGCACATTTAGACTGGTTACATTATGTTTTGTCACCATCGAATAGTTGTTGATAGTTAATATTAATCTTAAAAAACTACCAACAGATTTATGAAATATACTATTGCCTAAAACATAGAACCCAACATGATGAAACAAAATAATAAACTTAATGCCACAGGCTCACAACTAATCACTTAACAGTTAAAATCTCAGTTAACTGGTTAAAAAATTGAAAATGTTAAGGTTAAAGTAATGACTAACCAGAAAAAAAACAGGAAAATACACGAAAGTAAAGCTTAAAACTACTTTTTATTTTGATCTTTTTTTTTCTTTCTTTTGTAGCTGGACTTTTGGCGGTTTTTGAAGTAATAAATCTCAAATAAAATAAATTTTAATTTTCATTATTTTTGGTATCAATTGTAGTATTGAAACTATAGGAACATTTAAATATTTCAAATAATTGCTTCAGGTTAACGGGAAAATTTGGCACTAATTAATAGGCTTATATATTTATCATATTTTTCTCTCATTTAAAACAATTTTTTTTTTGGAACAATTGATTTTTTTAAAGTTTCATAATGTAGACACCCCCCGCTTTTGTCCCCCCATACGTCCATTTAATTTGGTAGAGACCCCCCAGCCCAATCTCAGTGAAATGCGTACATATTCCATGACTTTGGAAATACCGTGCATAATTTACGAGAAACACGGTTTTTGCGTGCATATAATATGTACGATCCTGCACGGTCCTGAATTTGTTTAAATGTCTTTTCCACATTTGAAACATCCCCTGGTGGACGTAATCCTAACCTTAACCAGCATTTTTAAATGTGCCAGAGGTTGTCTGACCACGTGATCAAAACGAAACCTAAAAAACCGTGTATATTGTAGTGACATGGCGCGGCTTGTTTGGCTTGCTGTCAGATCTGGCAGCACAAGAATTGTGTGGTAACCATTTATTTGCCTGTCTGGTTAGAATTGGGTTTAAGTTTGAGTTTTCATTTATGTGTTTGTGTCTGACCGTTAACACTGTTTCCATTTGTTATTTTTGGCCTGTTGTGTTTCACTTCTTCCTGCACCCTGAGTGAGAATGAGGGAGAGACTGATCACTACCCCACTTGTTTTGGTCACCATGACGCTGTGAAAAGTAAAACATATATTCGTAGTGGCGGACTTATCTCGGATCGCTTTCTCGCTGTGGTACGGCTGTTGTTATGTTATTTCAAATCATCATGATCAAATCATCCTGATTAAAACCCCTGTCACACCAGGGCAGCGTTCTCGCTGCGATCGCGCAGCGTCCATCAAAAAATGCAGAACGCTGAGGTGAACGCAGTAAGGTCGCCATGAGCGCCGTAGCATCGCTGTGACATCTCCATGAACGCCGTGGTGTCTCCATGGACGCCATGCCACGGCGCGCCACTTGTGCATGCACCACAAAGTGCACGCCGTGGCTCGGCGTGTTCATGGCGTTCTGATGTGCGCGCTGTGGCAGCACCGTAGCAGCGCACTGAGAACGCCGAGAGCGCCACAGCAGCGCCGTCGGCGCGCACTCAGGACGCACATAATTGCCACAAGGACTCAGCTGTAGACACGGAGATATCATATAGAGATAGCCATATCGTCCTCCTCAGCAGGAGTCAGGTCCGTCATCGTCTTTTGTGCCTGGATGGAAGGGCTGCTTGACCTTGATGGGGATGGAGAGTCAGGCAGAAGCAGCTCCACTTCCACTTGTTTCGGAGACGGTGGTGCAGTGGGGTTGGGGGGCTGCTTTTTTTTCCTGTCATGATGCTTTGGGGAACAGGCAGGAACAGTGCGGGTTTGACTGACTATATACACGCTGCCGTGACGTCATAGGGACGATCTGGCAACCGCGCCGTGCACGCGCCATGGGCACGCAGTGACAACTCTTGGCGCGCCGTGTGAACTCCGTCAGCACGCCGTGACAACGCAGTGAAACGCCAAGTAAAACTCTGTGGGAACGCAGTAGCACGCCACGGATGCGCCGTAGGAACGCCATAATCGCCGTGAAAGCGCGGAGACATCTCCATCTTGCGAAAATTGAAACAATTTTCGCTTCATTTTCCTGCGTTTCTACGGCGTTCTGAGAAATTTAATAACGCCGTGTGAACTCCGTAGAATCGCAGCCTAGTGTGACAGGGGCTTAAATAGCGTATCTTCCGCGCGCACATGACAGGTGTATGGTATGCACAGTAATACCCCTCCCCTTCTTCAACACACACCTTTCCTACAGGGGCGCTTGCACCACCTGGGGGCGCTAACTGGCTTGTTTCAGGCCGATCCTAACACTACACAGATAATAAACACCATGGAGGTCCAATTTTTGTTCAAGCCGAGTTGCCGCCCCCTATGAACTGCCGCCCCGGGCTACTGCCCGCACTGCCCGTGCCTAAAACCGCTACTGACTGCATTTCACAATAAACTTGGCTAATGTAACCTCTTGAACTTTGCTTCACCTTTGACAGAACAGAACCTGGGAGACATCCTAGGATGGATGGAAAATCTCGTCTCAAAAGAAGCTGTTGTTGAAATTAACATTCAAAGAAGTTCTCTGATAGAGCGAGGATAGGCTCCAGGCCTCGAGGAACACAAACCTGCATGTTTGCCAACATCCCTGCTCTGGCATGTTCTAATTGGCTGGACACACCTGAAGGAGGTAATCGGTCATGATAGCGCTTGGATACGTGGAAGTCATGCAGACACAACGGCCCCTGAGCCCCCTGGAGTCGCCTGTCCCTGCTTTAGAGGAAGTGGAGTCATATCAGGTGTTTGAGATCACCCAGCGCCTCGCCTGCATTGGCGAGACCAGGCGACTACAGGCAGGGGCGGGGAAAGGCGCCTGAGAGGAAGGGGAACTCCGAGACTGTGCCAGAACAGGAAGTTGGGGGTTGTCCTCAACATTCAGTTGAATTTGAATATGCCTCTTCCCCGTATCTGTGCTATTATGTCTTTTATATTATTTTTAACATCTGTCAGAGGAAAACAGATGAAATATTGCTGCTGGATTAATATAATGTCCACTGTCCCAGAGAAATGAATATACTTTAATTAAAACTCACTTTAAAAGGCAACAGCAACACCCATAACCACAGTTGATTTTAAAATATTGTTTATTTTTTCATCAGTGATTTACTACTCTCCAGAAAGAGTTACAAAATACACAGATTTCCTTCATTTAGCACCAGTTATTTCTTATCAGGATCATGTCAAACTGTAAGAATTGTGAGGAAATTGTTTCCCACAATGCATTGTTTTGTAGTCTTCATGGCGGCTTGCAGTTCCTATGTTCTGACTGCGCTGGCTTAGGTAGACACCTTGAACCCAGCCTTTTCCTGCAATGATTCATGATGGCGCACATGATGTGCAAGAAACTAACCAGCATGCACTGCGCTGCAGGTGATCTGCGCAGCACTCCGTCCGGAGTGGTCATCTCAAACACGCTTACTAGCACGTGCGTATAGAGATGGTAGCGTTACAGATCTTAGATCAGCCAGCAGTGTTGCATTGGGCGGTTTTGGTGACACAAGTAATTCCACATCCTGATAAGCTGAACACAGCTGATTTAGGTTGACAGCATCAAGCAGTCCAGAGAGAGCTGGAAAACAGGCAGGGTTGAGGCTCTTGAGGACTAGGGTTAGGCAGCCCTGGTATAGAGGGAGAGAGAGCCCGGCTATCCCCACCCCAAGCCCCCACCGGGGAGCCATGGAGAGAATCTGTCCGCCGAGAAATCCCACCAGACATCCAGACCAGGGCACGCGGGACCGCTGCAGCGGCCCCCCACGCCCGAAAGCCAGAAGGCACAGGAACACAGAGCGTGCAGGCCCCAGCCCAGCCAGAACAGCAATCCCCCCACCACGCCAGGAGGACCAACGCAAGGCCCCACCCCCGGAGAGCCCCCCAACCCCAGGGGAACAGCCCACCACCACCCAGCAGCGCCGAACATCCCCCCACCCCACCCCAGGCACGAGCCAGAGCTCCCCCAGGGTGACCCGCCTCCATGCTCCAGACGTCCACCCGCGCCCGCCGCGGGAGGTCCAGGGGGGAGCCAGGAAGGGGCCGCCCCTGGAGAACTACATTAATGAATGCTTCAATACCTTAGTCATGGGGAAGACCAACACCCCCACCCTTTCCACCAAGCGGAACCGTCCTGCAGATTCTCTCTGGGCCGCCTCCTCCCCAGGCAGTGGAATCAGTGATGTGTTAGATTCCATCGATAAGAAGCTCTCCAGCCTCGACGGCCGCCTGAACCTGCTGGAGATCCTCCATAAAGAGTTCCAGAGCCTGGGGGAGTCTGGAGTTCAGCCAGCAGCAGGTGCAGGTGTTAGCCGCAGTGAACCAGAGCCTCTGGGATTCCGTGAAGATCTAAAGCTCCCCGTGGCTGTACTGAAGACCCCCTCGCTCTGCTGTGCCTGAGCTGGAATCACCTGCGAAGCTTAGTTGAATGAATGAAAATTAGATCAACCACCCCCCCACACACCTCTCAGGAAAGACGTTTTTTTTCTCTCCTCTCATGTTTATGTTTATTTTGTGTTTTGTTATTTTTCTCTTTTATTCCTTCTTTCAAACCCTCCTCTCTCCCCCCTCCTCATCAGAAGACATCACTCCAGGTAAGCACTCGCTCAGTCACGGAGCGGGCGCTCGTGCACACGCGCTTGGGGCATGCACACGCGATCCCACACGCACTCGCTGACATGCTGCAAACACATCACATAGGCATACACAGGATACACCTCACAGACAGCTCACACAGCCAGAAAGCACACACGCGCTCCAACGAACAGCATTCCACTGCGCAGCGGTCAGCGCGCTCACAGACATGAGCAGATGAGGACATATGCAGCTTCACACACTTCCAGTCAGAGTAGTCAGGTCTAATCCTAACATCGTTAGCTGGAATATTTGTGGATTGAACTCTGGGTCAAAGAGACTGAAAGTTTTAAACCACCTGAATGATTTAAAAGCAGATATAGTTTTACTGCAGGAGACCCACTTATCTAAATCAAATGAGCATCTCATGTGCTGCTCACAGTTTCCATTCATGTATGCTGCTAGTTATAACACTAAACAAAGAAAAGTAGATATCTTAATAAAAATATTACATATTACACAGTTATTGATCCAGAGGGCAGTTTTGTAATTATTACTATAACAATTCAGAATAAAGACTTCTGTATAGCTAGAATATATGGACCAAATTCAGACGAATCCTGTTTTTTCCATAAACTGTTTACCTCACTCTCTGCTCACTCTGATTCCACATTTTTGACAGGTGGAGATCTGAACTTGGTTCTTGATCCAGAACTTGACAGACTCAGCGCAGCAGGACACCAGCGTTCATGGCGGTCTGCAAGTATTCTGAAGCAATACATGAATGATCTGGGTCTCTGCGACGGTGGCTCTCTATTTGGACATGTTATAACAGGGGTAGGGAACCCTGGTCCTCGAGAGCCACATTCCTGCATGTTTTCCACCATGCCCTGCTCTAGCATGTTCTTATTGGCTGAACACACCTGAACCAGGTAATCAGTGAAGGGACTCATGACAATTACCTGGGTCAGGTGTGTTCAGCCAATAAGAACATGTCAGAGCAGGATATGGTAGAAAACATGCAGGAATGTGGCTCTTGAGGACCAGGGTTCCCTACCCCTGTGTAATAAGGAGGTTATCAAGCGCCAACTGCGCTGTGTGTGTGGATCCCCTGTGGAGAATCTGGGCATACAGTGGGGATTTGGGTGCCAGCAGCAGGGGGTGGCAGGAGTAGAGTCTTCCCAGGGAGCAGCGGGCAGCAAGGCAGAGAGGGGCGTGGTTTCGACCCACCCATCTCTGAGCTCTCTGTCTCCCCTCCTTTTAATTTATCCAAGGACACCTTTTCGAACCCATTTTATATTGTTTTATTGCATACTTTTTGATTTAATTGGCGTTTATCTTGGTTTTATGTGTTTTGGACTGGGTTTGGACTGTGTGCTCCTTGGATCAGGATGTAGGAGTGGACCACTTGCACCTGGACGCTTTTTATTGACTTTTGTCTACTTTTATTTATCTTTTTATATTTTTTAAAAATCCCGCGGAACAAATAAACTCTTCTCATCCCCCCTGAAATGGTTGAACCTGGTTGTCCTGACTGCGTCCGATCTCCAAAAAAGAGTAGGAACCAACCACTCATGACAATTCCACCTACAACACGATCACAGCACTACAGACCAAGCACACAGGCATTCATCATCATCTCTGGAGATTGTAACCACGTAACTCTGGACACAACTCTGGCTTCTTTCCACCAGTATGTCGACTCCCACACAAGGAAAAATTACACTCTAGACCTGCTCACAATGAATACTCCACGATCATCTCTTTCGTCTTGAAGAAGACGGTGTCAGGGGTGGAGGACCAAAAGCCACGCCCCCTTAGAGGAGATTTTGGAAACAGAGGCTTCAGATCACCATGATTTTTAGGTTGTGGGATTATTGTTAAAAACTTCAGAATCATAATTTAAACACTTTTTGGAATGTTTTTTTAATTTAAAAAAAACTGTCATAGGGTACAGCGCTACGTACATGAATGCTTTCCTCATGACCCCAAGGGAGAAAAACCTCATTGTAAGGAGATATTGTCAATCAAACCCGATTCTTTTTAATTCCAAAGATAAAAATAGATTGCTCACTGTTTTCCACATGACACTGTCTTTCCCACCCCATGCTCCTAGGATTTAAAGTCAAAGAATCCTTTTTCTTTCTACATTGTTGGGGAAAGTTGCCAAACTTATCAGCTCCCTTTAGCTAGCTATCTCCAGTGGTCTTTGGAGGAACTGCAACATTTGGGGTTTCTTGGTTAGTGAACAATTCTGGAATAGAAGGTGGGAATTTGTGTTGGATGTCAGAGATCAACAGCACGTAATTTTTTTACGTTTCTCAAACAGTCTCAGGTGTTCTTTTGCTTTCATAGCAACACTTTTACAGTCTTTCTGAGTCAACGCAGAGGAAGTAAGGATTTCTAAGACCAACCCAGTCTCAGTGAAATGCGTACATATTCCACGGCTTTGCACCCTGGGAATACCGTGCATAGTATACGCCAAACATGGTTTTTGCGTGCATATGATACGCAGTTGCAGCCCATTCAAAACAACAGGAGCGGCTTTTAGGTTTCGGGACCCGACCCGCATCGGTGCCGGGTCAAGGTTAGGGTTAGGGAAGGTTCAGAGAAACCGCCCGGAACCTTTTCAAATCGGGCCTCGAATGACTTCTGTAAAGCTAGAACGTGATCACAGTCTGACTACTTCCGGTCCAGGAGACGGTCAAACGTGCTCCCGAAATGAAGATTATCAAGCACAAAATAATGTTTCTTTAATTTCTGCCTCATAAACGAACACAAATGTCGGTTATTTTAAGTGACAATAACGAGTGATGCTTTCAGACAAAAGAAGAAAGAAAAACACAATTGTGTTATTTTTTTACTGTTCTTTTTTATTATTATTTTTAATATATTATTATTTTTAATATAATAATAATAATTATTATTATTATTAGTGGTAGTAGAAGTAGCAGTATTCATTTATTATTATTGTTGTTGTTGTTGTTGTTTATTATGATTATTTTTATCATCATCATTATTGTTATTATGTAAAAAATATATATATAAAAGGAATGACATAAACAAAATCCAATTGATACATAAATACATTGTTGATTCATAAGATCAACAGACTCCAAGTTTTAATGATTCTTGAAAGCTGTAGAGTCAGGAGAGAATCTCACTTTTTATTCTTTATTAAAATTCATGTATCAACACTCATCTTCAGCGGTCAAACTCAGCTCACAGGATTCACACCAACATTTTCGCAGGTGATGCCATTAATATTTAATTCATAATTGTATTAAAAAGTTACAGTTTTACAGTTTCAATAATGTATTTTTAGTGTGTTCAATAAATGTTTATCCTGTTTGGCCCGAAAACTAAGGCGTGTTTTGGATTTTGGCCCCCTGTGCGACTGATTTGAACCACTGTCTACGCCATTCAAAAAAAGCTTTAGGAATTTTGGAGAGACTACTGTCAATTTTCACAAAAGATTGAGTTGGGAAGCAATTTTTGGTGTGAGATAAACAGGTCGTTTTGGGGCTGACTATGTAATTGTTTTGATTTGTACATTGTACCGAATGTATGTAAATAATATCCCTAATTTATTGTGAATAGTTACTTTTAACTTCTTATCAGACCTCAGGTCAAAGAGATGGGAGGCTTAAACAAATTATTTATTAATAAAATAATGATATAAATGAATTTGAGCTCTGGTATTGCTAATAAATTGATAAATGAGCAGATGTTTTTTAGATTTTAAATTGATAAAGTTGACAGTGCTGTAAAAATTGACAAACTCGTTTTTCTGAAACATTAATTATTTAGAACTTCAGCATTCTTGTATGCTTGTGTTTAATGTAATCTGTTGGTGACAAGGACTTAAGACTCTGCATAGTAACAACTCCTAGTTTGTACATTTTAAGAAGTTCAGAGGATTGTTCCTAAACAACAATGATCACACAAGGGACGTTTGATCAGTCCTCCCTGAAACTTAGACAAGGTTTATGCAATCTGCATGAATAGACATTAATTGGAGCGTCATAACTTTGTCGACTTTGCTGCTAACAGTGTAAAATTTCAACCGTCTCCTCTTAAAATGTGCAGTACATTCTGGGATGTTTCACTTCTGCGAAGAAATACAGTCTAACCTTCCAAATTTTGAGTACATACCAAAGCTATTTCACATTTTTTAAATGTATTGATGAATTTTGAATTTTACAGAGGTCCCACACTTCAACGGTGATGTATCAATTCTAAAGAGAGCGACCCATCAGCAGGTTTTACAGGATCCACAAGCTTAAAGCTCCATCAAGGGTTATCCAGGCTCTTTAGGGCTCAGTACTGTTTTGTTTTTTCATATATTTTTCAAATGTAATTAAGTTTATTACAAACAGCAGGTGACCTGTCCCACCTTGAACCCTCCACTACTACACGATGCATATCACTCTGTTCCCTGCACTACTTTGAGACTTTCAAACCACTGCCTCATGTCATCCCAACCGACAGAAGAAAGCTGAAATCAGCTAAACCCAAAGTGAAGACTGTTATGGACGGATGAGTCCATGCAAAATGCAAAGATTGGAACACCTAGATCAGTTTTTGTGAGGACATGCCTGCAGACCAAAACCTTCTGCAAATTCAACAACATCAAACAATGGTTTACAGCTGCTGAGGCAAACACACAAGGACAAGGAAGAGGCCTAAAGGAGTGGGGGTCGTGACCTTTAGAAATAGGTCAGGAACAAAATAACAGTAAACAGTAAACTCACTCTGGAGAAAGGCCCAGCAGAGGTTGTACTTCCCATGATAGCTTAAGAAGTGACTGAAAAAACTTGTGTCAGGAGCTGCTGACCATCTTCTACACTGCCTTAATCCATTCTGTCCTGACCACATCCATTTTGGATCTGCAAGCAGACAGGGAATGACTGAAGAGAATCATAAGATCTACTGAGACCTGTGTCGGATATTTTTGGTTTATTTAATTGCACCAAAAGCAAAAGAAAATCACTTCAAAATCTTGAATGTTATTTATCCATCTAATTATAAACTTCATAATATTTTAAAAATTGACAAAAACACGGACAGCAACGACAAATAAACAGTTTAGCAACTGTTTTATTCATTGTTTTTAAAAATGGTAGAAATCTAAATTTTTCTGGTTGGATTTTCAGAGCTGGTTAACTTTCAATAGTGTTCCTTTCACATTTCAAAACGATTAGATTTGGTCTAAAAACAGAAAAGCAAAATTTAGTATTAATACTTTAATAATATTTGAAAATTTTGATAAATAAATGTTGTTTTTTGACAGTGCCATTTGTTCTTGTTGGTTTCAAACATGATTTACTGATGTAAATCAGCCTGTCTTATTTGAATTTTTAGAACACATTCTTAAAATAGTTAATAGACCTTAATTTGTACATTTATTTTTATGAGAAACTGCAAGCTATGAAACATATCCTGTGCCTTTCTTTTAAGAATAATATATTTATATGTTTACTGTTATTTTTTCCTTTCTTTCTCCCTCTTATTCTGATTTGAGATCTTGTTTATGTCCTTCTTTCCGGTTTTGCCTAGCGTCCTTTGTTACCACCATAGCAACATAAAAGCGTTTCATTGCCACTATGTAGTTGAGACACATTAAAGAATGTACGTTAAAAAGACTACGTCTTGAACACAAAGAAGTAAATAATGTTGAAAACAACTGTCTAATTGTCACTTGAACAGTGCTCAAAACACAGCCCAAGTGTTTATACATCCTAAAATATGTTAAATTCCCTCCCAAAACCCAGGTGATGTCCTCCATATTTTGTTCTTGCCACTAAGAAGCTTGCCCTGTGAATAAACGTTACTAGTTTATGAGGCAGAAATCACAGGAACATTATTCTGATGGTTTAGAATCTGTGTTTTGAGATCACTTATTTTCATCTGCTAGACCGGATGAAATCAGACAGCACTACGTTACATTTATGTTTCATTCCATGGATGATACAGCGCCACCCTCTGATATTTTATTAAACCAAGTATACAACAGACACAAACCTGTATCAATACAATTTTAAGAAAGAATAATAATTAAAAAAAATTTCTCTGAATAGTGAGATTCTCTCTTGACCTCTTCAGCTGTCAAGAATCATAAAAACTTGGAGTCTGTTGATCTTATGGATCAATAATAGTAATTATTTATTTATTATTGATATAATAACAACAACAACATTATTATTATTATTATTAATAATAACAATGATATTATTTATTATTAATAAAATAGATTAATACTGCTACTTCTACAACCACTAATAATAATAATAATATATTAAAAATAATAATAAAAAATAACAGTAAAAAATAACACAATTGTGTTTTTCTTTCTTCATTTTGTCTGAAAGCATCACTCGTTATTGTCACTTAAAATAACCGACATTTGTGTTTATGAGGCAGAAATTAAAGAAACATTATTTTATGCTTGATAATCTTCGTTTCGGGATCACGTTTGACCGTCTCCTGGACCGGAAGTAGTCAGACCGAACACGTTCTCGCTTTACAGAAGTCATTCGGGCCCGATTAAAAAGTTTCCGGGCGGTTTCTCCGAACCTACACTAACCCTAACCTTGACCCGGCACCGATGCGGGTCGGGTCCCAAATCCTGCTGATCGCCCGGTTCCGTGATTGTTCCGTGCACCCCAGACGTTGCTGTTTTATGGTTTTTGAGCCCGAAAAGTCAAGCAAAACAGACAAACTACGAACTGTATGTCCAAAATAAATGTCGTGATAGTAACGGGTACATTTCTCGCTAGAAATAATCCCAAAATAAAGATTAGTCCACAAAATATTTTTTTCTGAGGGATTTTACACCAATAAAGTAGTGGATCTACCGCCATATTGTTAGCCGCTGTCAGACAGAAATCGGCAGAAACTCAAAAGTCACGTGATCAGTCACCTGATCTGGAAAAACCTAAACATCCGACCACGTGATCAAAACGAAACCTAAAAGCCGCTCCTGTTGTTTTGAATGGGCTGCAACTGCGTATCATATGCACGCAAAAACCGTGTTTGGCGTATACTATGCACGGTATTCCCAGGGTGCAAAGCCGTGGAATATGTACGCATTTCACTGAGACTGGGTTGCTAAGACAATATGAACTTGTGTTTAATACAAAACTTAATTTGAAAATGGTAGCTATGGGTGGCAGTGGCCAAGGTAAGAAAAAAAAAAAACATTTTTAGAGTTTAGTGGAGGTTCCTGGAAATTTTTAGGCATAATGAGATTTCCTTTTACACATGATGATGTGTCTGACTATATCTGTAACAGGGTTCCAAGAAGTGCTGCACACAAACCAAAGGGGTTTGATGGTGTGATTGTATAAATTCTTTCTGATGTAACTCACTGTCTTGAATTTATTATATTGTTAAATTTAGTTTATGTTTGATTCTTATTACATTCTGGTCTAGGTCCTAAAACAATAGTCAATTAGTTTGTTTAATCCTTTTCACCAGCAAGGAATAGTAACAAATTGCATTTATTCACTTACATTGGATGCAGAAAAAATGAGGGATAAACGTTCAACTTTACTTAAAATTTTCAATGAAAACCTTTGTGTTAAATGGATGAATTAAATTGAATTAAATTGTTACAGCATTGTAGCTATTGTGATTCTTTAACATCTGTTGTACTGTATTGTAGGGATGTCCCGATCAGGTTTTTTTAGGCCCGATCTGATTCCGAGTCAATGGATTCTGTGCATTTGCCAATACCGAGTCCTGATCCGATACTTTTGTAACACATTTAAAACATGAACAAATTAAATAAACAGATTTGTGTTGTCCCTTATTTATATTTCATTAACCTTCTTTTATCATTAAAAACTTAAATAGAACACGTCTGTGAAGTAGCTTTAATAGCCAAGTAAAAATAGAGCAAATATAAACTAGGAAAATAAATCTTGTTCTATAAGTGATAATTAGTCATGTGAGAAAGTTTAGTGACTTTAGCTTTAATATCTTTAGAGTTATTGAACATTTTTGACCAAATGGGATTCCTGTCCTCATTTAGAATTCTTAAAAATAATTTTACTGTTTTAGAATAAATTTGATGAGTGTTCATAACTAGCTCATTTCATTATCAATTTTAATTTATTAGTTTTTTTTTTTGTTTGTTTTTTAAGATTATGTGCTTCTGTTTAAGTTCTTAAGACATCCCATTTTCATTTTTATTATCAGAGTCATTCATTTTCTTAACTTTTATTTCTCTTTCAGATAAATAAAACAGGCATATCAAAGGACAGCTCGGGTCCTGAGGAGGAAATCACGGCGCTAGCATGTAGCAGTTAGCACCTGAAGCACGAAGAGTTTAACATTAAAAAGAAACCAAACTCTGTCTTTTTCTGTTAAAATGTCTTCAGAGGTTGTTGTTTAGAGACACTAGCTGTCAGTTTAAAGCCTTTTCAAAAGAGTTATTGATCCCGGAAGTCTAAATCCGTGATCCGCTAGCTAGCTAACTAGCTAACTGTTTACATCAGTCCTCTGCTTGAACTGTTGCTGTTTTCTGCTGCGTTTTCCAGGAATAACATTTTCTGATCAGTTCATGACATGCAGACTTCTAGTGGAGGATTTATCCGGAATAATAAGATTGAAATTTAAAGCGCTGATCATAATTAGAATAAATTAAATATCCAATCCTGATCGGACAATGGAGCCCGATTCCGATCGAGTCTTCAATCAAGTGATCGGGCCCGATTTCCGATCACGTGATTGGATCGGGACATCCCTACTGTATTGTATTGATTCTTGCACTGGGTTCCCTTGAAAAATAAATCTTTAAATCTTAATTTAAAACCCTGGCTAAATAAAGGTTAAATAAAGAAAGGAATAAGTTTTTGTAAAACAAGATTAAACTGAGTCAGTTAGACGACAAAGTGTTCAACTGTTCCACTGTACTTAAGTATATATTGTACCAGTTAATTATTATTCCCTCTGTGAGTGATTATTTTAATTTTTTTAACCTCCCCTTGAACAACACTATTTTGAAACATCTGTACCGGTTTCTTGAGGAAATGGAGAATAATTTTGTATAACGCATTTGGTACAACCTAAAGCTGCACTGAACAGCCACATTGCAAGTGTTTGCTTCCTAGGTGGTTGAGGAACTAAGTAGTGATACAAACTGAATCAGGAATACATTTTAACTGTCTGTAGAATTTTTTAAAATTTCAAACTAAAGGAGAACTGCCTTTGGCTGCCATTGGAAGATACTTAAAACGATTAAGGGTAAATGTAATCATAGTTCTGGGGCAAATGTGCCAGGAAGTGCAAAACAATAATAGATTTACCTGGAACACTTTTAAAGTTTGATGAAACACCTCTGCAAGTTTGACCAAAACACCTTTACAAGTTTGACCATAGACTTTATATTTGATGGACGTTTGAACCCCCCTCCCCTTTGCGTTGCAATTAGGAAGTAATGGATGCAATGCATTTCCTGTGAAGGACGCCAACACTTGCTTTGTTCAGTAAGTAATATCAGAAAAACATTTTATTTATTTATTTATTTATTTATTTATTGTCAGAGACAAAGAAAGCTTGATTTGGTATATTTCAGTTTATCAGCAAAAAAAAGTAAATGTGTAAAAAGAAAAAGAGGAAAAGAAGCACAAACTACAAAGAAAACAACACTGTTGCTGTATATCAGAAACAGAATAAGTAAGAGCAGGTACACCTGGTCATGAGCTGGAGTTGAACTTTGTGCTCTGGAGGCAAAGAACTTCACCATTCAGCCACAGCCCATATAATATGTAAACATTGTGGCATATTCGATGGTCAAATATGTGACCAAAAAACCCTGCTTTAAAAAGTGGCACTTTGGACAGGCAGTTATGACAGCACTAGATGCTTGTTTTTCATGACCAATTTACTGATTTTACTGCGCTTTTCCTGGCGATTATTGGGCCCTCTGGCGTAAGTTGCTACCTGCTGACTTCTCACGCAGGTCAACTCTGCAGAATCCCTTCCGGGTCATGTCTGTGGTCAAACTTATAGACGGTGTATATTCACTGGACAAAGCAAGTGTTGGCTTCCTTCATAAGAAATTTGTTCCGTGCATTACTTCCTATTTACAACACAAAAGGGAGGGGCTCATATGTCCATTAAAAATACAATCAATGGTCAAACTTGTAAAAGTGTTTCAAGATATTTGTAGAAGTGTTTTGGCCAAATTTCTAAAGGTGTTTCGTCAAACATTTAAAAGCGTTTCTATAAACTTGTACTTCAGGTAAATGGATTATTGTTTTGCACTTCCCATACTCACAATTTGACCTGCTGTCGAAATTCTACATGAAATATATATCAGCAGGATAAGTTAATTAATTTCTATGGAGGCGCTTTCAGCTGCAGTGGGTGTTTTCTCATCATGATGGACTGAACCCACCACTTAGATATTATTAGCACAAAGCCATGCTCCCACTAAGTCCCAGCTGCTGGCTTTGTTTGTCAAGCACATTCTTTCCATCTTGCCTTACTCCTATCAGAATATGAGGTAATGCTCCACTTTTATGTTTTGAATCCATCTTCTTCAGCTCCAACCAAAATAAACAGCAGATTCTGTATCAGTTGGAACCTCTGTGGAAACAGAGAGATGACAGAATGGAGGAGAGTGGAATGTATGTGGAAGGACTCCTGATGTGGCTTTCCCCTGCCGTCCATTCTCTGCCTGACTACATGACTTTATCTGAGAAGCTTTGTTTTCACAGCCTTTCAGTTAAATTATTATGTCAATAACATTTTATCGCATTAATTTATTTTCAATAAATGTTATTTCTCATTTCATCCTGTTTTTATGGTTTATCCCTGGTTAAGCACTTTGTGACTAATTAAAGTTATTTATAAAGTTTGCATCAAAGCTCTTTCTCTTCTCTTATCTTCACCTCTTGCCTGTCATTTCCAAGAAATGTTCCGACCGCAAACTTTCCTCTCCGTCTCTTATGTGCGACTTGTAATAAAAATAGAACACTGTTCCCTTTTTCCAGGGAGGTGTTGACACACGTGCCCCCTCCCAAACATGCAGGAGGCTGTGCTACATAGAAGTGCAGCATAAGAGCAGCTGTAAGAGAGCGTGTGACCATAAATACAAACATAACAATCAAGGAAGACCAGAAACAGAGGCTCTGTGGGTAAATTAGAGTCTCCAGAAAAAGATTATTTTTGCTCTTTTCACGTATCTCCTCGGTCTCACCCATCCATGAGTGTGACCAACTCCTCAGCTTATCGATCGGAGCGTAATTTCCACCAGACATCTTCCTCCAGCTCATCCTCTGGCCAGCCATACATGGAGAACAGCCATGGAATGTTTCCTGAAGGCTTTGGCTTTCTTAGGCCTGGAAGCGATGCTTTGGATTTTTCGAGTAAGTACAACTTTTATTTTAAAGGTAACCTTTCAACAGAAACTCATGGGAGTGTTCATGAGAAAGCTCAGGTTTATAATTAGGCTGATTTATTTTGCTGTTTCAATTTGACTTCAGCAGGATGATATGATTAAAAAAGCAGTAGAGATCTGTCACCTTAAACAAGAATTAACATGATTGTTAACTGTTTATTGCAAAGGAATACTGTTCAAGATGAGTCCTGCCTTCGCATAAAGTGAACTGAGATTACCTGGTTAGAGAAAATGAATGCTTTAATGGAAAAAATAGGACAGGGACGTTTTTTTTTATCATAAAAGTTTTCAATGTAGTCATTACCATACTGGTACCGGATTGCTATGTTTCATAAACAAATAAACAAAAAAATTGAATTTGTGCAGAAGACTGCCAATGACGTGACAGTCAACTTAAAAAATGTGTATATTTTTTTATTTATCTCTAAACTCCTTGCGTGGTTTTCAGGTGGGCCTGGAAAAATCAAAACCGTTGGGGACACATACCAGTTTACAGTTGATGTGCGAGACTTCTCTCCTGAAGATGTTATTGTTACTACATCCAACAATCAGATAGAGGTTCACGCAGAGAAGGTAAGCCCTGCAGAACATTTAGTTTAATGGGTTGTTGTGACTGTGGCTGAATGTCAAACAAAACGACTGTAATGTTGATTACAACAACCAGAATGTTTTATTGGAACTGTTATGTTCATTTAAAATATGCCAAGTCCTCATTAACCATCTGTGCTCTGTAGCTGGCCCAGGATGGTTCAGTAATGAACACGTTCACGCATAAGTGCCAACTACCAGAGGATGTGGACCCTACCACTGTGACATCATCGTTGGGCCCTGAAGGGACCTTGACAGTCAGTGCACAGAGGATCCAAGTCAAGCACGACATTGTACAAACGTTTCGTACTGAGATCAAAATCTAGAAAGATAAAATTCCTCGACTCAGATCCATCACATTAATCTTTTTGGTCCTGGTATCTGTATTTTTTATTTTATTTCTTTCAAACTCTTTTTGGTGAAATGTTCCACATCTACCTGACGACAGCAATGTTTTTTCTTGCTCGTTGTATTGTCAGTCTATTTGAAAATTTTCAGTCTGGTGCAGCAGGAAAAGCTTTAATTAGACAAACTATACTCATTAGCCACTTTGTTAGGTCTGCTTAGCTAGTACCGAGTTGGACCCCTTTTGCCTTCAGAACCACTTTCATCCTTGATGTCATCGATTCAACAAACATTCCTCAGAGAGTTTGGTCCATATCCACATGACAGCATCACAGTTGCTGTAGATTTATTATCTGAACATCCATGATGATAAACTCCACCACATCTCAAGGGTTCTATTGGGTTCTTGTGACTGTGGAGGTCAATAGAGTCCAGAGAACTCATTGTTCTAGAAACCAGTCTGAGATGATTCCAGTTTATGACCTGGAGTCTTATCCTGCTGGAAGTAGCATCAGAAGATGGAACACTGTGGTCAGAAGGGATGGACATGGTCAGCATCAATGCTCTGGTAGAACGTGGAACCATGATCAGTTGGTACTGAGGGGTCCAAAATGTGTCAAGGAAATATCCCCAACACCATGAGACCACCACCAGCCTTTAGTATGAATAGAAGACAGGATGATCCATGTTTTTATGATGATGTTAAATTCTGAGAATCTGAATGTAGCAGCAGAAATGGAGACTCATCAGACCAACAATGTCTTTCATCTTCTATTGTCCAGTTTCTGTGATTCTGTGTGAATTGTAGCCTCAATTTCCTGTTCTGATCTGACAGCAGTGATACCCGGTGTGTTCTTCTGCTGCTGTAGTCCATCTGCATCAAGGTTGGACGTGTTGTCCAATCAGAGATGTTCTCCTACAGACCGCAGTTGTAATCAGCAATTATTTGAGTTAGTTATCTTTCTAGAGTCAGTTAAATTTGCACAAAAATTGATGTTTGTGTGCATGCAGAAAAGTCTGAAGAATAAAATGTGTTTCTTCAACAGCTAGGGTTCAGGGCTGGCAAGTTAGAAATCAGAGTTCACCCCCAAGGGTTGCAATGAGCAATTAATATAGCCCTCATTTCACTGTGTACAATCAGCACTGTACGTGTACAATGTATATAGTGACAATAAAGGTATTCTATTCTAATATGCTGATAACTTAATTTCCCCAAGGGTGCCGTCCCAAAGGGATCACTAAGTCTAAGTCTATGATCTAGTGTGGGTCTGTAGGCAAGACCAAAGTGGCCATTGAGTGTCTGTAAATAAACCAAAGCATAAATTATATCTATTTTGTTTTTAATGCAGTGTTGAAGCTTATTGCTCACTAAAAACACATTTGAAGGGTTTATATTACATAAATTTATGGTATTTTATTACTTATGTCATGAACTCTTATAGACAATGAACAACTGTAAAATAAAAATCTTTAATTAAAGCTGACCTCATTAAAAATGCCTGCCAAACACTCAGTATAGGGTTATACAACACAGACTGAAAAAGCTCAGACCTCTTCTTCCTGACCTCGGTACCTCCAGGAGAAACTGACCATCTGACCTGAGGCTCCGAGTGGAGGTGAAAGGTGACATGAGGTACAGCGGTGCAAAATTGTTGAAAGTTTTTTAAATAAAGGAATCTCAAAGTCAACTCTAAGATGCACAGGAAGCCAATAAAGTGAATAGAATTGGGTTATGTGGTCCCTCTTTCATAGTCCTACCAGAACACAAGCAGGAGCGTTTCTGACGAATTAACAAGGTGAGAGGAACAACTAGCTTTCTTCAAAATAAATAGTTACAGTAATTCCGAACTTTGAATTGAAAAGAATTGTGCATTAATAAAGTTTAGAAAAAGGTTTGTTGGTATGACTTTGTCCTAAACAGTGTCTTTATAGGAGGGAAGATGTAGTGTTACAAAGCTTGTTCTGGACTAGAACTCCAGTACCCATCATGCTTAGATGGGTGTATGTCTGGCCTGCCATCCAGCATTCAAATGATGTAGAAACTGACAGGTAATAAAGTTAAACTCACCTATCACGCTTCGTCTGCTTATTGGAACACTGAACAAGGCAACAGAAATCATGTGCCTTGATGGACACCCCTCATTGTGTTTGAAGATCATTTTTATTTATGTTGTTTATCATGTTGAGGACACAAAGAGCGGATGTCATGTTAGTCTGCAGGAAGTGGTGTGAGACTTCTGTGCTACCCATAGACATAATATATAATTAGACGAATCATCTCTGACGTCACCCATTGACTTCCACAGTCCCCAAAATGAAGCCTGAATATTCAGCTCATGGCCGCAGCCATATTGGCTGGTGTTAACTCCGCCTCACGCGGACGTTCCAAATATGGGGAAAAGGGGCGGGACCGAGTTGACTCGCTTTCCCCCCCCCAGATTGTTTCACGCCCACAGCTTCTGTCGCAGTCTGAGGTTCTTCGATGCTAACGGCTAACAGCTTCTCCAGCAAAGCAGCATTGCGGTGGATTATTTACATCATGAATCTTTACAGGTAAGTGATTACTGTTTTACTCACAATATGTAAAGCGGTGGAAGAGTATGGGGTAAGATAACTGTCAAAAAGAAACGTATTCATAAATAATATTTTATATTCATATAAATAAATTTGTATTCACAAAAACAAAGTTGTGCATACATTTATATTTTGTGTACAACTTTACAGAAAATATATAATTACAACATTTAGTTTTACATTTATCATGTCTCTTTTGAATACGACTTTTCTTCGTTTAGAATACGAATTTCTCCTCTCTCAAATGACGTCACGGGGTCACAGGCTTATCCATCGAGTGCCGGAACATCGATGCGCATGCGCGTTGCGACTCATTCATTAAACTACAATGACATGAAAATGATCTTAATATTCTAGCTCTGGCGGGGGAAATAGAAGTTACCAGTCCAGTCCTGCTGCTTATATTTTATTTATTTTGACGACAGCGGAGCATATTAACAACAAAACGGACCCGGAAGTGGTGGCAAAAAAAAGAGCTCTGACTGAAAACGGCAGACGAGGCGGGGGATCCCTGTCTCTCCACTCGCCCAGTCGCGGCATGTTAGCATGGGGATCCCCGCTTAGCGAGCAGTTTATTCCCGGACAGGCGCACCCCTCCCGGCTCCTAGACAGTCCAGATGTACCCTCGCTTTCACCCAACACTACCCGAAACAGAGGCTAGCAGCAGCGTGACCAGATAGAGATAGCCGCTTGAAAAAGGAAGGGAATGACACAATCAACCAAGCTAACTCGGAGCTAAAGAAGGCTAACTGTCGGATAACTCCGACCTTAGTAAAAAAGAAAGATCAGAAGCAAAAGAAAGTTGGGCTTTCTGATCCTACTGACTTTTTTTCCTATGTGTTTCTTTGTTTCTGTTTTAGACACCCAACGTCGCTGGCTCGCTAACTTAGCTGTTAATTTCACAAGTCCATCAACTAATTCAACACGACATATTTTCTTTCCACCTAATGACTGGACAGGCATGTGTGCAACTCCCTTGGGCGTTTATCACCACTTCTGGGATAAACTACCCTGCTACATCGTTTACACAATCAGCTGACAACCACAAAATGCTCGGAGATCGATGTATTTTTTATTTTATGTTTTATTAAATTTTCAACTGCGGTTTTCAAGATAATGTTCCTGTTATGGCATCAATATCATTAAAAATATATATATATATAATTCATGTTTTATTGTAAATGAATAGACACGCAAAGCTGGATCAATCGATGTTCCGGCACTCGATGGATAAGTCTGTGACCCGGACGTCATTTGAGAGAGAGAAATTCGTATTCAAGACAAAGGAAAGTCGTATTCTAAACGAAGAAAAGTCGTATGCAAAAGAGACATGATAAATGTAAAACTAAATGTTGTATTCATATTTTTTCTTTAAAGTTGTGCACAAAATATAAATGTATGCGCAACTTTGTATTTATGAATACAAATTTATTTTTCTGAATACAAAATATTATTTATGAATACGTTTCTTTTTGACAGTTATCTTACCCCATAGAAGAGACTTTTAGACAACAATGAAAACGTATTTTCCCGTGGTACGTGTTTAGTATAAACTGAGCATCCACTCGTTTGAACATGTTATTTCTGTGGCCCTAAGCTATCTTATTGTAGTCTTTATATACATATTGTTTTTTAAAAATGCACCACAACAGTAATATATGATTGTGTAAAACGTAGTTTCTGTCTAATGTTAAATCAAATTGTTGGAATATGATCACATAATGCTGTGATTACAATATGAGGATGATTTCTTTTTACTCTTTAGTGAAGTTAATCATGTCAACTTCTTTGAGATGGAGCTAATAGTTAAGTTAATTCTTTACTACACAGTCACAGACTCCAGTGAAGCAGAATGAACTACTGTGGTAATATCAATCAGAATGTGATGGACGTCAGGTGTGAAAAGGTTAAACATGACTGATGCTTCTTCTGCTGACAATCCAAACTGAAGACTGTGATGTTCAAAGATAAACTCATTTTCTTAAAAGATTTTGTTTAAAGATTTTCACGTGTATTGTGAGCATAAACTAAATGAAATATTTTATTTTATGTAATTAACACATCTTTGCAAAGCAGCTCATGTACAGATATTTTTGAGTGAAATCTATTTTCTTCTCCTTCCAATTACAGTTTGGATTAATGGTGACGTCATTTCCAGAAAGAACAGTTCAACAAAACCACCACAGCGACGTGAGCTCGACAGAGATCCTCATCTCCTGGTTCATCTGAGGAGGGTGGTGGTGGAGCGTCTTTATTTTTAATCTACAAGGAAGAGCAGCTCCTGGTTCTGTCACCACTGAGGAGGACGTGAACGGGAACGTCTGGATTCTGGAGCTGGTCATTGTGATCCGAGAGAACGTCCAGCAGCTGCACATGCTTCAACCCAGCAATAAACTTCTTTTTCTTTAATTTCTCACTGAAATGTTTTTTAGTAGATATAAAGGTACTATTTAGGATCATTAATTAGGTTATTTAAATATAAAAAACAGGCAGTTTTATCATAGATGATGCTTTCTAACCATGACAGGTTTAATGAGTTCCCTACTTGAAATAAAGGGAATCAATTTCTGAACTGTCAATGATTAATGCTTGTGATGTTTTAAATAATTAAATACATTTTGTACAGACCTTCCTTTTGTCTTACTTATATGCTAAAACAATGTGAATACACAGAAGAGACTGGTCACTCAAATATGTTAAACATGATTTTATTGAATCACACATCAGCAAAAGTCATCTCTACATGTTAGAATTAGAATTTTACAGCCTTGAAATGCAAATGCTGGATTGTTCTGGATTATAAACCCACTCACCAGCACCAGAAGCAGACCTGGAGAGGAACATACAAAAGAAACATGAGATTAAATTAAATTAAAATTAGAATCACTTGATAAAGCAGAAAATAAAACATGTAAAAAAAAATAATAAAACTGAAATATTTTTTTTTTTTCTATTTAAGTTTTATTGATAAAGCGCAATGACAAATAAAGGTTGGTAGAAGTACACATTGTGTACACATTGTGCTGCTTTACCATCGCAATTTTCTATTAACACATAAGCATAAACAAACGAACAAACAAAATAAATAAAAGAACAAAAAAAAAAAAAAACACCATCTTGGGAGTGTGCATGGGAGGGTAGCCATATTATTATTTACATATTTCTATAGTCATATGTAGAATATATATCTATATATATATCTATATATATATATATATATAGATATATATATTCCCTTTTTACAGAGTACAGGAGTCAACAGGCTTCACATATTCTGTCCACTTTGTCCAAATTCTGTAGAATGAATCCATTTGAAGTTTAACTGAAAAAGAGAGCTTCTCCATTTTATAGATTTCCTGCACAGTGTTTATCTTCCATTGTTGGTGGTTCGGGATTAAGCCATTTCCGTGTTATCGCTTTTTTACTTGATGCCAATAAAATATTAAAAAGTTTCTTATCTTTCAGTTCCAGTTTACCCGTTGGTATGTTGCACAGAAACATGGTTTCAAAGTCCAAAGAGAGAGAGAAAGCAACAATGTTCTGTAAATGTCCATGAATATTTGACCAGAACTGTGAAATAGTTTGACAGTTCCAAAAGATATGAAAATGATTAGCAGTCCCTTCCCCACATCTCCAGCAAGACTCTCCAGTGCCACGGTATTTCTTCTTTTGGGCAGGAGTCACAAAGAACTTAGTATTACATTTCTAACAGAATTCACGCCAAATGTTGGATCCAGTTGTAACCCATGGTATTTCACATTTAAGATCCCAATTTTTCTCAGAAATCACGATATTACCCTCCTTCTCCCACCTTGCTTTGATATAAAAAGTGCTATCCTTTTTACAACTCAGAATACTGTCAAAACTGAAATATTTAAATGACATGTTATTAACTGAAACTTTTCTGTATGTCTTTGCATTTTAACTTTACATGAAGAGATTCTGGTGTTACTGTAGCAGATCTATATCCTGCTCTTATAAATTAAAACTTTTTGATAAAAAAAAAAGAACTATCAATAAAAACACTTAGAAAACGTGTTTTTTAGACTTTAAACATAATAGATATTCATGTTAGATATTTTGAGAATAAAAAATCGAATTACTGGAACTAAAATAATCATTATAAACTTTAATGATTTATTTCCGGCAAACATAAAGTTATTATTTTAATACTTACCAGAGAAAAGACACCAGAAGACTCCCAAAAGGCGTGTGAGAACAGTTTACAGCACATCAGCAGGACAAAAACCGAACTATAGCGCTCATGCTAACGCTAAATCTGTAGCAGACCCCAAAACACCGGAGCTATGCTCCCAGAATCCACCGCGATCGTCATCTGTCAGTCAAACAGTCATGCCCCCTCATTATGCAAAAATAAATGCTGTTTTAAAAAAAATCTACAAACTTAGAAAAAAATTCACTCCCCTCAGAGTTGTCATGGATCAAATATGTAGCTATAGATGGAATAGAAACTTTAAGCACCAGGAATTAAAGGGGTTTTTGAGAGGGCTGAAAATGAGGTTTTTAACATGGGAGTCAATGGGGATCTGCTCACTCTAAGCACCAGCCTCTCTGGTCAGTGCCGGTACTGCAACGTGTTGGTACTTCCGGGTTGGCTTCACTTTCTGTCTGCAAAGGATGGGGCTTGGTGCTACCAAACTTGCGTCGCTCAGGTAAAATTTGTTCTGCTTTTACTTTATTAACCATCATCCTTATAAAAAATATTTTTACTAATATTGAAATATTCGATTCTGGAGGCTCTGGCCGATTTAGAACAATTACAAAGGTTACACTGGCGAGTGTTCCAAGCAAATAGTCATGGACGCAAGCCGCTTCCACCATACCTTCATATCATAGACGACAGGATGACTCAGACCAACTTTGTAAACGTTATTTTTTGTTTTACAAGTTGATGTACTTTTATTTTTAAAAGGTACGCATTTTCCGGCTGACGTGATCCATGTGACTGGCAACAGTTAATCTGGTTGTTACAAAGATAAGAGCTTTCAAGTAAGTTAGCGTAGCATCTGCATCATACGCAAGCGTCGCAAACAAGGGAGAAGACGAGTGAAGAAAAGATCGGAGTTTGATGTGTTTTTGGTTTTTGTTTCACCTTTCCACTTTGGTGAAGTTAGTTTTTACTTTTCCACCTGTCTTACCTGGAAAAAAAACTTTTTTTCTTCCACCAATTGAGACTTGGTGAGTGTTACAAATATAATTACATATGTTTTCAATCATTTGATATGTAACATTTGTATTTTTTGCCATTTTCTAGAAATGTCAGACTAAGGCAGTTAACTTATGTTGTTTATTGTAAAGTTTTCAAGTTGTCGAACTTTTGGAGTGTAAAAGTGTAAGCTTTGCCCAGACATTCCATCTGCCATTACGTGCTGCGTAACTTGAAAGAGTTCTGCTAACACAAAACTGCCTTATTTTATTTTGCTTTTCTGAGTGTTTTTTAATGCATGTGTCAGGACTCACTCAGCCATGTCCTTCTCTGACCATCAGAGGGACTCCTCTCCTGAGTAAAACCATCTTCAGCACCTTCCTCACTACAACTCCCATCAGCAACCGCTTCAGTCCTCTTCATGCACAGCTGATCGTCATCATTCTCATTAGAACCAGCAGCAGTTCCCTTTCAGTCGATTCACTCGGTACAACACATGTACTATGGGAAACCACGCCCTCGCGTGCCTGGCTGAAGACACCTCTTATTCACGCTTTTAGGCAGATGACGTCCAATGACAGGTGGGCGGACCCGCCCTCTGCTTATAAGCCCTGTCGTTGACGTCTCACCTCAGTTTTTATGCTCTTCACCTCGCTAAGAACACCTCTCCCGGTCAAAGCCAGCTACGCTGCTGCTAGCTAGTGCTACAGACCCTCCGCAGCTGTCTCGGTGTTAGTTCAACGGCTCCTGTTGGTGTTAGTCACTGTCGCCCCTTCAGCCACACTGTCTGCCCGCGGAGCGCTAACCTGAGAAACTGTGCTGTTCGCCCGAGCGTCTCGTCATGAGCGCGCGGCCAAAGAAAGCGAAGCAGAAGTCTTCCGTCCGCCCCTGTCCTCAGGAGTGCGGCTTCTCTTTGCACGAAAAAGACCAGCACGAAGCCTGTCCTGTCTGCCTGGGGATTGTCCACGCTCGGAGAGCGTTGACGGAGCCCCACGCCTGCGAGTCGTGTAGCGTGTTACGACGCTCGACTTTGGAAAGGCGCGTAAAATTTGTGGAAAAGACGCTGGGGAAAAAGTTTGTGGCGCAGCAGGACCCCCTGTTGTTGCAACTGAAGGACCAGGTTTCGTCCGGGTCCGACGACGAGCTCCAGCCCGAAGTCCCCGCTACGAGCTGGGCGGACCACATGGAGCTAATGGAGGAGCTAGCTGAGGAACAGGTGCAGCACGTGGATTACGAGCAGCCGCTGTCCCAGCTCAGTGCACCCTACGAGGATGACGACGTCCTGGACGTGGGCCTCGACTTGCCCGGTTCCTCTGACGAGGACCAGGAACTCTTCCCGTCGAGCGACCATGCTGCCACTGCTGTGCCAGCTTCACAGGATGACGCGTCATTTCTGTCTCTGTACCGCCGAGCGGCGGGAAAGCTGGACGTGGAGTGGCCCTCCTCCCCTCCCGCCCAGAAACGGTCTCGGTTCGCCGGATTTTTTCTCCCGCCCGAACCTACGACGGTGAAGAACCGTTTGCCCATGTACCCGGACTTTGTATCCGAGCTTACATCCTCATGGAGCAAACCCCTGTCCACACGCGTGACTGTGCCCGGCTTTGGACAGTACTGCGACCTGGAGGGAGCCGAGTCTGCTGGCCTGGTCCACCCTCCACCCATGGAGCCGTCTTTGGCAGCCTATCTCGCACCATCTCAAAATCACGGCGTGATTGGGCCCGCTACGCTGCCTTCCAAGCATTTTCGATTTTCCGCCAGTCAGTTGGAGAAAATTTACCGAGCGCAGGGATGTGCAGCGCGAACCCTGAGCTCGGTGACGATGCTTCAAACATATCAGGCGATGTGCCTGGCGGAGCTCGGTGCACAGCTGCCTGCCGGCAGCCCCCTAACCCCACTTCTGAACGAGGTCAGACTCGCCACGGACTACATTCTTCGGATGTCCCGCGGCGTTGCACTTTCCGTCGGCATAGGGATGGCCTTCACAGTCGTGGCACAGCGGCACTTGTGGCTAACTCTGTCCGATGTTCCCGAAAAGGAGAGGGTGGCTTACCTGGATGAACCGGTGTCTGCGCAGGGACTGTTTGGCCAGTCGCTTGACGCGATTCAAGCCAAATTTGATGTGCGGAAGAAGCAGACTGAGGCACTGCGGTACATCATTCCCCGACGTGATGGGAGATCCAAGGTTAGCGCCAGCGGTCGGAAACCATCTGCGCAGCCGCCACATCCCAGAACCCAAGTCCCGGCTCAGGGACTGACGGTCAACCCTCCTCCTCCCCAGCGAAGGGTCCGGCTCTCGTCCTGGAATAAAGGACCTCCAGTGAGCTCCCAGAAGGGCCCAACGCCTCGAAGGAAGAAGCCCCAGTCCTCCTAGCTGGTCCGGAGGCTCTGAGCTGTCAGACGGGAGACAGGACAGCTCCTCATTTGCCGCGGAAAAGTCGCTGCTCAACGTTTTCAGGGCCCAGCCCCAAACGGCGCTGCGTTCCCACTACACAGTCTCCCAAGCACAACAATCTCCCCGCACACATGACATGTCTGCTTTCTGTTTGTGCCACAAGTGTTCAAATAAAGGCGTTTTGTGTTCAAAAAAACCCATATCAATCAACAGTGACGGCGCCCCCTTTCAATCTCGACAGGGGCGGCTTAACGCCGTGCCCCCAGCACGCTAGAGGGCGACAGCTCCTCTTCTGTCAGTGCAGCGGGTCGGGCGCCTGGCGCTATGCCTACCCCGGTGGCGTGCATGCGCCCCCTCCCCTTGGGTCGAGAAAACGGTTGCTATGGGTTACCGGCTGCAGTTCCGGGTCAGACCCCCGCACTTCCGCTCAGTTGTAAACACAACAGTGGGAAAGTTAGCAGCACCCGTCCTGAGGGAGGAAATATGTTCACTGTTGAGGAAGGGCGCGATTCGAGTGGTCCCGTCTGCCGAAATGAACAAAGGTTGGTACAGTCGCTACTTTGTTGTCCCGAAGAAAGACGGCGGGCTCCGTCCGATCTTGGATCTACAGGTTTTGAACACGTACCTTCGCTCCTTCAAGTTCAAAATGCTAACGTTGAAACAGCTTTTGAATACGATCAGTCCCGGAGATTGGTTCGCTCTGATCGATCTCACAGACGCTTACTTTCACGTCGCCATTCACCGAGACCACAATTTCTGAGGTTTTCTTTCGAGGGCACAGCTTACGAGTACCTCGTGCTGCCCTTCGGTCTGTCACTCGCCCCTCGCACCTTCACGAAATGTGTAGAGGCAGCGCTCTCTCCTCTCAGAGAAAAAGGCATTCGCATTCTGACTTATCTGGACGACTGGGCTTTGATAGCAAGCTCCAGAGAGCAGGCAGCGACGCACCTGTCTTTGGTACTGTCTCACTGTCCCTGGGTTTCTCTGTGAATGTCCGAAAAAGTGTGTTAGACCCCAGCCAGCAGATTTCTTTCTTGGGGCTGGAGATTTGTTCCACGTCAGGACTGGCACGTCTGTCGCAGCGCAGAGTGGCCGCGTTCCACCACTGCCTCGCACTTTTTCAGTTGGGACGCAAACTGCGGTTCCAAAAAATTTTACAGCTGATGGGCATGATGGCCTCTATGATCGCTGTAGTTCCCCTCGGTCTACTCGAGATGCGACCCTTTCAGCGCTGGGTTCGTTCTCACCGACTGAATGTGTTACGCAACAGGAAAATTCTGATAGACGCACAGTGCATGCTTGCACTCCGACCTTGGAGGGAACCCAACCTGCTTCGTCAGGGTTCACCGATAGGACGGGTGTCTTTCCGCAAGGTGGTGTCGACGGATGCCTCCCTGAAAGGATGGGGGGCTCTGTGCGATCACATGACAGTGAGGGGAAACTGGACTCCCGCGCAGTCCAGACTCCACATCAATCAGCTGGAGCTGTTAGCAGCGTTTCTTGCTCTGCAGCACTTCTATCAAATTCTGAGCGGCCATCACGTTCTGATCAGAACAGACAACACCACAGTGGTCTCCTACATAAACAGACAAGGAGGGATCCGTTCCCTTCCTCTGTTAAAGATTACCCGCTCTCTGTTGGTGTGGAGCAGCGCACATGTCCTGTCGCTAAGAGCAGCTCACATCCCGGGACGTCTGAATCTGGGGGCGGACCTGCTCTCCAGGGGAGGCCCTCTTGTGAGAGAATGGAGGCTTCACCCAGACGTGGTGTCTCTTATATGGGACCGCTTTGGGAAAGCAGTGGTGGATCTGTTTGCCAGCAAAGAGAACACCCACTGCCCGCTGTTCTTTTCCATGAAGGACTTGAACGCCCCTCTGGGGACAGATGCTCTGGCTCACCCTTGGCCTCCTCTGCCACTGTATGCGTTTCCCCCAGTGGAATTGATACTACCAGTGACAGAACGGGTACGCAGGCAGGGCCTGACCCTGATCCTGGTAGCCCCCAGGTGGCCAGCGAAACCCTGGTATGCGGAGGTGATCAGTCTGTTGGCGGCATGCCCATTTCGGCTTCCTGTCTGCAGGAATCTCCTCTCCCAAGCAGGCGGGGAAATACTTCACCCACGCCCAGAACTTTGGCAACTGCATGCCTACCTGTTGAAAGGTCCAACCTGATTGCTAAAGGGCTGCCTCCTGCAGTGGTTGCAACCATGCAGAGTGCAAGAGCGTCTTCCACTCAGGGTCTTTATACCTATAAATGGAAAGCCTTTGAACACTGGTGTCAGGAGCGGAACATCATCCCTTTTCAGTGTTCTGTAGTGGACATCCTGACTTTTCTCCAGGACCTGCTGGATAAGGGTCTTTCCTTTTCCACAATCAAGGTATATTTGGCTGCAGTTTCAGCTTGTCACGTTGGGTTTGATGGAATGTCCCCTGGTTCCCATCCACTGATTGTGCAGTTTCTGAAGGGGGTACGCAGACTAAGGCCCCCTATCAAGTCGGGTGTGCCATCATGGGATCTACCTTTGGTGTTGGAAACCCTTAGTGGTCCCCGTTTGAGCCACTAGAGGAAGTTGATATGAAATTTCTTTCATATAAAACAGCTTTGCTCTTGGCTCTCACTTCTGCAAAGCGCGTTGGTGACCTCCACGCGCTTTCTGTGCACCCTTCGTGCACGCAATTTTCAGCGGATGGGTCCAGAGTCACTTTGCACCCAAATCCTGCATATTTACCGAAAATAATCCCATTAGAGTACAACTCTATGGTGATTGAACTTTTGGGCTTCCATCCTCCTCCGTTCACATCGGAGGAGCAGAGGCGGATGCATTTGTAGTGTCCTGTGCGTGCATTACGCACATACATTGACCGCACTCAAACAACGCGCTTGTCGGACCAATTGTTTGTGTGCTTTGCTAATCCTGCCAGAGGCAAGGCTTTGTCCAAGCAGAGGCTTTCACATTGGATTGTCGAAGCTATTCGGTTAGCTTACGACAGCAGAGGTCTGCCTTTGCCTCAAGGTGTGAGAGCCCACTCGACCAGGGGCGTGGCCACTTCCTGGGCTCTGTTTCGGGGATCCCGTGTGAGTGACATCTGTGCTGCAGCTAGCTGGTCATCGCCTCATACTTTTATACGATTTTATCGTTTGGATGTGACAGCCCCTACGGTGGCTCACAATGTCCTCCTTGCAACATCTGGACCTAATAAGCTCTAAAGGTGTTGTAGTTTGGTTGCTGCTCGCAGGGCGTATATAAATGTCCCATAGTACATGTGTTGTACCGAGTGAATCGACTGAAAGGGAACAAAATGTTATGACTATAACTTCTGTTCCCTGAAGGAGAGGAACGAGGTACAACACATTTTTGCCCCGCTACGCAGTGCTCGGTGAAGAGCGGCTTCCGAACTGAGGTGAGACGTCAACGACAGGGCTTATAAGCAGAGGGCGGGTCCGCCCACCTGTCATTGGACGTCATCTGCCTAAAGGCGTGAATAGAGGTGTCTTCAGCCAGGCACGCGAGGGCGTGGTTTCCCATAGTACATGTGTTGTACCTCGTTCCTCTCCTTCAGGGAACAGAAGTTATAGTCATAACATTTCGTTATATCAAGCAGGAATTCTAGCTGCCGGAGGGTGAGGCCAACCAGGAAGTAACAAAACGTTGTAGTACCGCCACTGACCAGAGAGGCTGGTGCTTAGCAGATTTCCACAGGGCCTCATGGTAAAATCCTCAATTTCAGCCCATTTTCAGTGTCCCAGCACCTTTTATCTTATCAATGGCTGCATATTTGATCCATGACAACTCTTAGGGGAGTGATTTTTTTTCGGAACTTTGGAGATTTGATTTTGCTGGATGAGGGGGCGCGGCTTTTTGATTGACAGATAATGATCGTGGTGGATTCTGGGAGCAGAGTTCCGGTGTTTTCCTTGTCTGCTTCAGTTTTAGTGTTAGCATGAGCGCTATTTTCTGGTTTTTGTCCTGCTGATTTGCTGTAAAACTGTTCTAATGCGCTCTCTGGGAGTCCTCTGGTGTCTTTTCTCCGATAAGTACTAAAAAAACAACTTTATATCTACCGGAAATAAACCACTAATGTTTATTATAATTATTTAAATCCAGTTGATTTTTTTTTTCAAAATGTCTTCACAAGTTCACAAAGTTGAAGTGTCTTCGTGGTTTATTTTGCATAGGATGTTTGGGCTATGGTTTTGTTCCCATCTCAGGCAAATTCTCAAACAGCTCCAGCTCCCGAAGAGGTCATTGTGTTTGGTCTTAACAGTGTGTCCTTTACCCAAGCATCGATACGTGACGAGTTGGGAATGAGAATGTGTTGGTCAATGCAGTCCTCAAATCACTGAATCAGGGGTGCTACCTGTTGTTGTGTTCCTCGTTGGACTCTTGTTCACTCTCCATCCTTCTGCTGCTCTCTTCTCTTCATTCTCTGTCCTCTCTGTCATCTGTAAAGAAAGAATAACATCAGATTGATTTTATAATAATAGATGTGTACTAAAGGTTAACAGAACAGAAAACTGCTCTTTGTAGAATGAAAAGCATTCAAGTACTAATTAAAGAGAAACTTTCTAAATGTTAGAATTTTCATTGTGAAATAGAATAGATGACACTCAAATGATAAACAGTATTAACTCTCTTCTGTCTGGATGTTTGGACTTTATGCTTTCATGCAAACACTTATATAAGTAAAATAGATTAATATAAAAAGCAGCTCTAATAAAAAGTGAGTAAATCTCTGGAAATGCAAAAAAAAAAAAACACAAGTCCCTCAACTATGTGGTAGTAAGTATCTTAAGTAGATCAAATGGTCAAATAAAATGTTGCAAAAATAACCCGATCTTAAACAATTATCATATTAATTAATATCTGCATGAAAAAATATAAACTGCAGTCTAAGCCAGAAAAATGAGCAAAAGCTCCAGAAAACACCTCTAGTAGATCTTAAAAAGCATTCTAATAATCAAAGTAAAAGCATGATTTCATTAAAATGTTTCGTCTATCTGAATAACAAATGTTCTCAAAACATATCTTCTTCTTCTGGTTACACAGAAGTTCTGACATTTTCTAGTGAGTTTATATCCATGTCATGGATGAACCTCACTGAATGATGCTAGGCTAACACTTTAGCTAACCAAACTGTCATCAGATCAGACAGGTGTTCACATAACTTGAATATTTCCAGCGTTTACCTGTGGTAAACGTGGACAGTCTTACTGTCCGCTGCAGTACCACAGCAGAACAGAATTCCTGGTTCTTTTTCTCAAAAACCCATCGGCGTCCATTTGTTGTCGAAAGTCGGGGCTGCCAGAAAAGTTCAGGAGTTGGACTAAACATGGGGAGTGGGGGGCGGGGCGGGGCAGGGCTGTCAGCCAATAAAACACGGAAGATTATTTTTCCTCTCTGTTCAGATCCTCTCAGATTGGTCAGCCAATACATGTAATGCATTCAAATACAAAACTGCATTTATCATGGCATATATTACACCCTGGGCAAGTGAGCCCACTGGTGGTGAGGCATATACAGCGCAAAAAAACCCCAAAAAACAAGGACATGAATTGACTTCATTTTGCTGAAAACAGAAGTAAGACATTTTCTAAGGATGATGACCTTACACTCAATAAAACCAGTTCTCAGATACAGTCAATGCTGTAAACCTAATCTGGAGTAAACGGCTAAGAATGAAGGATGCATGTTCATTTCTGAAACATTGCCAAAAGACATACCTGTGCAACCTTGACTACCACTGTCACAAAGCTAGAGTACGTGTTCGCCTTACACAGGGGATTTCCAACAACATCAACCCAAGACTGCTGGTGACCTTTTACCGGGGCACCGTGAAAAGTAGGGATGTAACGATTCAGTCAAGCCACAATTCGAGTCATTAGAATAGAATAGTCTTCATTTTGTCATTGCAAATTGTACAATAAAATTCAAAATCCATCCTCATTCCTTGGTGCAGGAGCAATAAAAATAAAATATAAGAAGAGAAGTATAAGAGTATACAAGTATAAAACAAAGTGCTAGTGCTAGATTCAAAAGATATTCTTTTTAAAATGCATAAATATAAATACTTCACAATTCACAGTTTTAAAGTCAGGATTTATTTTTCTTTCCCCGATTTTTATTAACACAATAAATTAAAGGTATTTTAAAGCGGCACTACCATAATTTTATTCAGCATTTCAGAGTAAACTATATCCATATATATAATCATATATTACATTGGGAACACTAATAAACAAATTATTTATGAAATGAGTCATTTTTGTGGCCCGTTTTACAGTTTTTCCCAAATGCTAAAACACGCGGCACGCGTTGGGAAAGACAGCAGCACGCCATTAGTGTGGTGTTAAGACAATGTTACATTTACGTTGTTATGATCTGAAGGGCGCATGTTTATCACGTCACTGCAGCGCGAGGCGCGTGCCGCGTAGGAGTCGGAGAGACGCGCATGTGGGACCGGTTCGGGATTGTTCTAATTAAAAGAAGATCTAACAAGCAAGCAGTTGGACCCTCGTTATTTCTTTTGGATTACACGGCATGGTGTCAGAAGTCCTGTTAAGTTGTTAGAAGAACGATCAAGCGGATTTCAAACATGGCGGACGACAACGTGCAGCGAGCGCCGGCGGGGCCGAGCGCCACCTTTAATCTCCAACCTCCGGAGCCTTTTGACTTCTCAAAGCCTCAGGAATGGGAAAAAAGAAGGTTTGAAAGATTTCGCATTGCCAGTAACCTGAACGCAAGCTCTGAAGAAAATCAAATAAATACGTTGATCTACTGCATGGGAGATGAAGCAGATGACGTTATGCGTGGATTAAGCGTGCCTGCAGACCAACAAGGGACTTACCAGGGGGTGAGAGATGGCTTCCAAGCATTTTTCATTGTGAAGAAAAATGTAATATATGAACGCGCAAAATTCAACTTGCGAAAGCAGGAAGAAAACGAGACAGTGGATGCATTTGTTACTGCACTGTATGCATTAGCAGAACACTGTGGCTATGGAGCACTTCATGACGAGCTGATTCGGGATCGACTCGTGGTTGGTCTGTCTGATAAGCGCCTGTCGGAACGCATGCAGCTTGACCCGGATCTTACCCTGGAAAAAGCTATCAACATGGCAAGACAGAGCGAAGAAGTGAAAAGGCAGCAATCTTCACTGCAAAATGACACCAGAACACAGCATGGAGATGCAAAATGTGTCGACAGGGTGCACAAAAGCAGCCAAAAGGTTGAAACCAAATCACATCCAGACGTAAAACAGACCAAACCACGGAGGACTCAACACAACAAACCAAACCCACAGTGCTATAAGTGTGGCAGCTCTTCACCCCATCCAAAACGTGAGTGTCCAGCTAATGAAACTGTGTGCCATGCATGTGGAAAAAAAGGACATTATATAAGAGTGTACAAAAATAGAAAGACTTTGCATGAAGTGGAAGAAGATGTCGATGCTTTATTCCTTGGTAGCGTCACCAGCAATGGTGAACCGTGGATGGTAGACATCCACATAAACAATAAAAGTGTGTCATTTAAAATAGACACAGGAGCCGACGTAACAGTTTTGCCACTTCAAGTGTTCAAAAAAATCTTCAAAAACAGCAGCCCACCAACTCTTCAGAAATCAACCAAGCCTCTGCTAGGACCTGGAAGAAAGCCATTAAATGTTCTTGGCTAACACAGAGCTGAACCTACAGAAAGGAGAAAGAAGCAAAGGAGGTTGTTTACATCCTGAAACACCTGCACACAGCACTGCTGGGGAGACCAGCTATTCACAAGCTAGAGCTAGTTGCTCGCTCAGACAACCTAACTATGGAGACACTAAAAACCAGCTACCCAAAACTGTGCAGTGGTCTTGGTGAAGTTAAACAGCCATATAACATCAAGTTAAGGCCAGATGCTCAGCCTTTCTCACTAAAGACACCTCGGAGAGTTCCATTGCCACTCATGGACAAAGTTAAGAAAGAACTGTCCCGCATGGAAGACTTGGGCGTGATTAGCAAAATCGAGGAGCCAACAGACTGGTGTTCTGGCATGGTGGTTGCACCCAAAAAGAAGACTGATAAAGTGCGTATTTGTGTTGATCTCACACACCTTAACCGTTCGGTGTGTCGGGAAAAATACATTCTGCCCTCAGTGGAAGAAACACTTGGCAAACTAGCTGGAGCCAAAATTTTTAGCAAGCTAGATGCTAATATGGGATTTTGGCAAATTCCCCTCACAGAAGAGTCAGCAAAATATACCACCTTTATTACTCCTTTTGGCCGTTATTATTTTAAGCGGCTACCCTTTGGCATTGCTTCGGCTCCGGAACATTTCCAGAACAGAATGTCAGAAGTCATCGACAGTCTGGAAGGTGTGGTTTGCCACATGGACGACGTGCTGGTCTGGGGCAGAACACAAGAGGAGCACGACAGTCGCCTACATGGGGTGCTCAAGAGGTTGCAGGAGGCAGGCATTTCACTGAATGTGGAAAAATGTGACCTATCAAAGCAAGAAGTGACCTTTCTTGGACATGTCCTCAGAACCAATGGCATCAGTCCTGACCCAGCAAGACCGAAGCAGTGAGAAAAATGAGAGAACCAACAAATGTTTCCGAACTGAGAAGTTTCCTTGGAACCGTAAATCAGCTGGGAAAGTTCATCCCTCAGCTGGCAGAAAGAGATAAACCTTTGAGAGACCTTCTTTCTAAAAAGAACCACTGGGTGTGGGATATCGACCAGGCTCAAGCATTCAAAGACCTAAAAGATTCTTTGTCTTCACCTCCAGTTTTGGCTATGTATGATCCAAATCGTGACAGCAAAGTTTCAGCCGATGCATCATCATACGGACTGGGGAGCGTCCTACTACAGAAATGGGAGAACGACTGGCGACCTGTGGCCTACATCTCTCGAGCTCTCACGCAAACAGAGCAGAGGTATGCTCAAATAGAGAAAGAAGCTCTAGCCCTCACTTGGGCTTGCGAAAGGTTCAGGAACTTCCTCATTGGAAAGCACTTCCAGATGGAGACTGACCACAAACCACTCCTGAGTTTGTTAGGGTCTCAACAGTTAGACGCCCTTCCACCTCGGATTCAACGGTTTCAAGATGCGCCTCATGCGTTATTCCTACTCCATATCGCATGTGCCGGGAAAGAGTTTGTGGACAGCGGACATGTTATCACGTGCTCCCATTATGCATAATGAAACACCAGACGACAAGGAGCTGCTGGAGGACACAAATATATACGTGGACAGTATAATGGAGAACTTGCCAGCAAGCACCTCCTACTTGGAGCACCTGAGACAAGAGCTGAAACTGGACAGTGTTTGTGCGCGAGTGATGCAACTCTGCGAGCAAGGATGGCCGTCACACAACAACGGTGAGCCAGGAATTCGACCTTACTGGGTGGAACGAGCATCACTCTCAGTGCATGATGGACTGTTACTTAAGGGGGACAGACTCGTTATCCCTTCATCAATGAGAGATGATGTGCTCACAACTCTGCATGAAGGTCACCAAGGAGTAGTGAAATGCCGGGAACGTGCACGGCAGTCTGTGTGGTGGCCTGGATTAAGCAGCAGATAAACGAGTTAGTTCTCTACTGCAGGATCTGCATCAAAGAGAGGCGTAATCCTGCAGAGCCGCTGTTGCCAAACACAATACCCAGGGAGACCGTGGCAAAAACTGGGAGCAGATCTGTTCGTGTGTGGAACTAAAACTTACTTGCTGGTTGTGGATTATGCATCAAGATTTGTGGAAATCGCTCTGCTTACAGCCACAAAATCATCAAATGTGATTCACCACTTAAAATCCATCTTCGCACGACACGGCATTCCAGAGCAGTTGGTGACAGATAATGGACCACAATTCTCTGGAGCTATTTTTGCAGAGTTTGCACAGTCTTATGGATTTCATCACATCACAAGCAGCCCAAAACATCCACAAAGTAATGGTGAAGCTGAACGAGCAGTCAAGACCATAAAAGATCTCCTGAAGAAAGCTGCTGATCCCTATCTTGCACTACTCGCTTACAGATCTACTCCACTGCAAAATGGATACAGCCCTGCTCAGCTTCTCATGGGAGGAGGCTTCGCACTACAGTGCCGACATTTCCAACCCTACTAAAACCGGCTCTTCCAAACATGGAAACGGTTTTCCAGAAAGAAGAAAGGAGGAGGATGAAAGATGCACAGCACTACAACCAGCGTCATCGTGCACGGGATCTAGACCAACTCATTCCAGGACAAGAAGTGTGGATACCAGACCTAGGATCAAGCGGAGCTGTTGTCAGCAGTCACACAACTCCACGCTCTTACATGGTGAAGGGAACTCACTGGGATGTAAGGAGGAACCGGTCGTCACTCTCGTCTTACCATTGAAAATCTTTCACCTGACCCAAGCAAGAGCAACAGAGAGGAACTGGTTCCAGGTTGTGCTGAAAAACCACCAACAGAGTCCCTCATCCAGGACTCATCTGAACTGACATCCACCCCCAGAACCAGATCTGGGAGAGCTGTTGTGAAACCCACTAGACTGGACTTGTAGAAAAGCTAAATGAGAGATAAGTAAAAAAAAAAATCAGTTATGGTTTTCAGTGAAGTTGGTAAACAAAAAAATGAGTAGTATTGGTTGTGTTTTTTTGTGTGTTGTAAGATTTAAACAAACACATTCCCAATCACAAAGCAGATTTCTTTGTAAGGCTCATTAATCAATAATTGCTTACCATTGGTTGTTTTAATTTTAAGGGGAGATGTGGTGTTAAGACAATGTTACATTTACGTTGTTATGATCTGAAGGGCGCATGTTTATGACGTCACTGCAGCGCGAGGCGCGTGCCGCGTAGGAGTCGGAGAGACGCGCATGTGAGACCGGTTCGGGATTGTTCTAATTAAAAGAAGATCTAACAAGCAAGCAGTTGGACCCTCGTTATTTCTTTTGGATTACACGGCAATTAGCACTTTTGTTGTCAGTTTATATATTTTTGGATTTGTAAAGAGTGACCACCTCTTCCCAAAAGGATCTTTGATTCCCCATGGCGTCACAAGGAAAGGATCCATTCACGCAGCGCTATGACTGTGACCCCGCCCACCCAAATAAATACTGCGGGTTTTTCTTTTAACTTCATAGTTTCACTCAGCGCACGTTATCCTCTGTGTCAGCCTTAATGTGTGTTTTATGATTGAAATTAATGAAGGAAAAAAAGTTTTCTGCGGTGAAATAAACAAGCTGTAGTTATGTAAGTTAAGCTGTGTTTGTAACTGACAGGTGTGGAGATACGAGCGCGTGTCTGTGGATGAATGTGAGCAAGGAAGAGCGTGAAGCAAAAGTTTATAATGCACAGCTTTTTTTTATGGTCGTGTTTTTGGCGTTGCTGACATTAATGAAGTTCTGTTTCCTCATGGAGATCTTTTGTATCATATTTCCTGGTTTAGTCGTGTTTATATTCGCGGGGTTCCACTTGTTAGAGCGGTTCTGGTCCAGCATGCAGCCTCTCGGCTGTAGTGGACCTGTTACTGTCTGGTTCTTGTGGGTTCTGTGGTGATGATCTGTGGTTGATCTGCTGCTGGTTGAAGAGATTCCAGAAGCTAATGGGAGTTGGTTTGAATTGTTCTCCTTTTTTTAATTTAATGTTTGTTTTTTATTGTAAATCTCTGAGCTGCAAGACATGAAGTCATTAAAAAAAATAAAAATAAAGAATGATCAATAAGTTCAGTTTGTTGAATAATAACCAAATAAGGTCAGATTACACTCAGACTTACTTTCTGTTCTGCTACATTTCAATATGAAATATGAACAAGTTTTAAAATGAAAGTTAAAGCTGATCATCACTGCATTTACTGAGGGTGAAAATGAAGAATATTACTGTCCTGTTGCAGGAAAATTTAAATCACTATAAATGGGAAACTAACAAAAAAGTCAAAACATTTAGTTTTATATACAATAAAAGCATCATCACAGAATGAACTAACAAGTTGCTCAGCTCCTGTCTCATAATGTAAAGAAAATAAAAAAGCCAAAGCAAACACTTGTTTTATTTTTTTATGAATAATTGTGAAGTTCTTAGAAATATTCTGTATATTTTGTTCTGATGTATCCAATCATATTGGTGTTGGTATCGCATTACAACAAATGAAGTACTTTTGTTTTTCAAACAAACATAGTTGCATTACTATTTCAACTATTTTCTTTGTTGTAATATTATTTTAACATGCACAATTTTAGCTAATATGTTTGTGAATTACAATTTTTCAGATAAATTGAATTTTTTGTTTTGTTTTTGCATTAAAGTTAGCACTATAGCTAGGAGTGCCTGGGTTCAGTGTCCAGGCCAATCAGCTAAAATATAGTGAGGGTCCTCAGACAGACCCTTCATTCTGCTGCATAAATTGATCTCTCTGTAGCTTAAAAATCCAGGATTGTATCAGGAAGATCATCCAGAGTAAAACTCTCTGTATAACCACCTGTGTGAATCAGTGAAAGATGATTGACTTAGATGATCTCTGACGGGATGAACAGAAAGGTGAATGACAAGAGTTCACATTGTAGTTGGTGATGGAACAGTTTTTAAGGAGAACATTTAGAATTGGCACTTAAACTCATAAATGTTGCTGACCCCTGGTTTAGAGGGTTGGCCTTTGTGTTTTAGCATTTGAAAAAACTGTAACAGCACTTTTTTAATGTATTATTTATTATTTTAGTGATATTTTTTTCTTTTTACCATGGGTTGATTAAAGTATGAGTGTTGTAACAGCGTTGTCGGGACTTATGCGCGCTCCTACAATGGAAATACAAATTCTGTCCAGGGTACTTTTCATGGCACCACCCTCCAGCCCACCTGTCAGTGCTGCCTGCATCACACCCTGTGACCAGAAGTTTTGTTAGGTACGTCTGCATCTTTTTATCATGTCGTCATTATGAAAGATTCACATAATATATTTACCACAGGTTTTGCTGACTTCCAGAAGTATTTTACTCAGTGAAGTTGAAAACCTACATGGTGACGGAGCGCTCCTCTGAGTTTGAAGCACGTGTCAGCCATCCCTGTCACTACCTGATCCCCTTTCCCTAACCACGCCCTAATCACGTATCTTCCATCATGTATATTACATCACTTCCTCTTTGCCGCCAACATTTGCGACGGTTGAGAGTTTTGGATTGGATTTGCGACAGCTGGATTTGATTTCTGACAGCTGGGTGATCTAGTAGTCGAAACAGCTAGAAATCCGACAATTATTTGACAGCTGATCGATCACGTCGCTACAATTGCTGCTAAGAATAGCATAGAAATACTAAGTATAGAAATACTCCAAAAACATCCATTCTTCTCTCAGCAGCGGATCCCCTCTTTCAATAGATTCACTTCGCCACTATGTTCAAACAATGGCATACAGTTACAAACTGAAAGGTGGTGAATACTACGTAGTTTCAATCTTTGACGTTTGTGCTTCTTTTAAATATTGTTGCCAATTTAAACAGTTCATACATTTCATAGATAAAAAGTTATCATATTTGTTTAGATAAAGACCCACTACAATGAAAATTATGTTGTGTTATGAATATGTAGTTGTAGCATTTTACCGATTATGGAGGACATAGGAAAAAAAATAAGGCTTAAAATTATGTTTTTTAGTATTTAATGATTGAAATAGTTGTGAATCAAGAGCGAATGAAAACATGTTTGTAAAAATCTTGTAGGTGTGTAAAATCTACAAGTTCTACTAACACATTTCTATTCTGTTACAGTAAATAACATTACCTTTATTTTGTGTTGCCAATTAGTGTAACTTTTAAATTATATTCTCTATTGATATATACACCGCTCACAAAAATGAAAGGAGCCCTATAAAGAAACACATTACCTGATTGTGTCTAAGGAACAAAAGGATGTCAAGTCTTTTAATGGAAATAAAAGTTTTCAGTCTACAGAGGTTCAATTGTGTAGACACCATCAAATCAGAGTGAAATGAAGATGTGGCAGGCTAGTCCATTTTCTCCAAAACTTCATTTCTGCAACTCTAAATGCTTTTCAGTATCTTGTGTGCCCCCCACGAGCTTGTATGCATGCTTGACAACGTGGCAGCATGCTTCTAATGAGACGACGAATGGTGTCTTGTGGCATTTCCTCCCAGATCTGTGTGAGGGCATCCCTGAGCTGTTGTACAGTCTGAGGAGCAACCTGGCAGCGCCTAATGGACCCAAACATAATGTCCCAGAGATGTTCTATTGGGTTTAAGTCAGGGGATGGTGAAGGCCATTCAATTGTTTCAATTCCTTCATCCTCCAGGTACTGCCTGCAGACTCTTGCCACGTGAGGCCGGGCATTGTGGTGCATTAGGAGGAAACCAGGACCTACTGCACCAGCGTAGGGTCTGACAATGGGTTGAAGGATTTCATCTGGATACCTTATGGCAGTCAGAGCACCATTTCCTAGACAGTAGAGGTCTGTGCGTCCCTCCATGGATATGCCTCCCCAGACCATCACTGACCCACCACCAAACCTGTCATGTTGAACCACGTTGCAGGCAGCAGAACGTTCTCCTGGTCTTCTCCAGACTCTTTCACGTCTATCACAGGTGCTCAGGGTGAACCTGCTCTGGTCTGTGAAAAGTACAGGGCACCAATTCTGGTGTTCTTGAGCAAATGCCAGTGGAGCTCCACGGTGCTGGGCAGTGAGCACAGGGCCCACTACAGGACGTGGGGCCCTCAGGCCACCTTCATGAAGTCTGTTCCTGATTGTTTGGGTAGAGACATTCACACCAGTGGCCCTCTGGAGGTCATTCTGTAGGGCACGAGCAGTGCTCAGCCTGTTCCTCCTTGCACAAAGGAGCAGGTATGGGTCCTGCTGAGGGGTTGAGGACCTTCTACGGCCCTGTCCAGCTCTCCCAGAATAACCAGCAGTCTCCTGAAATCTCCTCCATGTTCTGGAGATTGTGCTGGGAGACACATTAAACCTTCTTGCTGCAGCACGTGTGGATGTTCCATCCTGGAGAAGTTGGGCAACCTGTACAACTTCTGTAGGGTTAAGGAATCTCCTCATACTGCCAGTAGAGAGAATTACACAAGCCAAAATCAGCACGAGTGGAAAACCAGCCAAAAAAGATCAAGAGGAGAAACTTGAAATGACCTCCACATGGAACACCAGTCCTGTTTGGAGGGTTTTCTCATTGTTGCCACTGAAGTGCACCTGTTGTTAATTCATGAACATCAATACAGCTGAAATTGATAAACGAGGCCCTCAGCTGCTGGACCAACAAGAACATTATCAGACAGTTTCATTCAATTCATGCCAGAACCAAGAAAAAAAGTGTTCCTTTCATTTTTGTGAGCAGTGTATATGATACCACATGAAATGCTCTTTTTGTAGATGGAATATGTCTTTTTGACCCACTGCATTCATTCCTTGCTGGTACTTCTTTAATTGTTTTTTTTTTCTTCCTGTGCCTGGGCATATTTACTACTTTGTATCAATCCCTGTAGGAAACCTTCAGGTCAGAGATCAATGTTTCTTTTTCCAGCTTAGAGCAGACAGACAAGTCAAGCTGATCACTACCTGCTTCGTTTTAGTGTCCTTGGTTTGTCTCCCTCTGTGTTCTTTCTTTTTTTTTCATAGTGTAGAAAAAAAGGAGAGCTCTATGTGTCGTGTTTTTGTGAATAATGATGATGATAACGTTCCTATTTCAGATAACATCCGTAGCTTGTTAGATACTCTTTCTGGACTCATTTCATCCTGGTGGTTTTGATGATGATCTCTACAGAACAATATTTAGGTTGATCTTAAAGAAATGAAAAGTAGCTCTGGCCTTGATCAATGACCAAGTGTGTTCTTTGGCTCGACTGTCTAACAGCAGCCTGGATCTCAGGCTGAAAGGTTCAACATAGAACCTCAAAATTAAATGTTGAGCATGAAACCAGATCTCAGAATACTATATTTTTTATTTTGACTGGCAAACATTTGATTTGTGTGTCATTTGTATTTTCTGCAATACCAGCAGAGAATACCAGCAGAATGGTATCTTTGACCCTGTCTGGAGAACTGGAAGAGACCTTAAGGTGTGTCCAAACTTCTGAAAGCTCAATGAACGCATAACAATGCAATAAAAAACTAGCAGGTGCATATCAACTGTCTTTATTTAAGTGTTTCCTTCTCCAGTTCTTTTCTCATCAGATGTCAGGCAGTTGCTGCAGCATGTTCATGCTGATGGTGAGTATTTTCTTCCTGTTACTTGAGTATAACGTTTCAGCATGCTAAAAAAAAAGTTTTTTACTTTTCAGTAAGCTCTCTGCATCAGCATCTCCTGCATGACATCCAGTGGAGTAAGTTTCCTCATAAAGTACCACCAAAACACCAGAGCCAGTCTTCAGTTGTGATAAAGATTCTATTTTCTTTTCCTTAAATCTCTGTTTATACCTCATCACATCAGTTTCATCCATAATCCTGCGGTCAAGTTCATACTAATGTTGGTTGGTTTTGCTTTCGACTGTCCGCAAAACCTGCTGAAGGTGTTTCTACATTTCAAGTGATGCGATGGTCTCCAGCGTTTATTTCTAAGGTGAAGAACATCTTCCTCACACTCTTTCTGCACCTGTGAACGCACAGACACATGAAAGGTGGAGAGAATGCGATGTGGTTCTCCGATAGTTAGGAAATAAAAAGGCAAATAAAATTTAAGTGAAAAAAGGGGGCAAATTTCATTCATGGAGTTCTGCAAGATATAAAATACAAGAAACATCTTTCCAGTAACTTGTGTTTCTATCTAGTTGTTCGCTCTCTCGGTTTCGCTGTGTCTGAATTTCTAAACTACTGTCATGGTCCGTCCAGGCAGGTCTCCTCGGATGCATGCAGCTTGGGAGCGGCCCTGGGTGTTCCAGCAGGAGTTGATACTCACCTCATCATCTCAGCTACCAGATGTTTGCCTACCTTTGGATATTGGACCTGCAGTGCCTCTGATATTCATGTTAAACTCTAAGTTTGGCCTCACCCTCAAGTGCTCAGCTCAAGAACTGTTTCCTGTCTGCAGAATCCTTCAACCATACCAACAACCAACCATCTCTGGATCTCTCCGCTCAGCTGCCTCACAGCCACAGACTCAGCTCTACCTGCTCACCGTGTCCTCCAGCTCCAGAAGGACAAATGAACGCTGCTCACCTCTCCAAGCCTTGGGCACCATCTGCAAACCCTGGTGCAGCCTCTCCTCTCATCTCTTCATTCTCAATCTCTCTCCACCACCTCTGCCTGCACGCCCACTCTGGATTCATCAGCCGTGTCACATCATCACCCGCTTCTAAATAGATTACTTACCTTCATCCCCGGACATGTTTCCAGCCCTTGGGTCCTTCTCGCCTCTTTAAACCATGACAACTGCTTCAGTAAGTTTTCATCATTTTTCAGTCTTAAAAGATATTTGTCTGGACAGAGTTTTCTGCGTAGTCGCGTTCTCTAATTGCTGAAATAAATTCAAGTTAAATGACACGATTTTCCCACGATTGCACACTGGGCGTAAAATTATATCCATAAATATTAATACGTCTGAGGCACAAAAAGGAGGAATGTAAAGTTGACAATTAATTCCATGTCTAACGTTTCTCCAAATATCTTGGAATGTGTCCATGGGAAAAATAAACGTTCCACTTTCATCACTCAAAGGACAAACACAATCTGCTTTTAAGAAATTCAGAGAAAGAACATATTTTATTCATTAATTTGAAATCGGTTTCTTTGATTTTTGGTAAAATAGGCCAATTAATAAACTTTAAATGGCTCTAATTATTGTAGATTGTCCCTAGTTGACTTTATAGAGACAGCTTTCGCATCCCGATCTGCAATTTTTCTTTTTTTTCAACTTAACTGCACCAAAGAACAAGACATGACTTGACATTATGAAACAGAGTTTTTGAGCTACAATCAAACAGAGGAGGAATTAAATAACAGAACAAAAAAAAAAACAACCTAATAAAACAAATACAGATCTGAGCTGAGTGAGGTAAATATTCTACAATTTGGAGTCTTTATAAATGTTTATTTGTTTATGTTAAATTTAGTACGACAAAGTATTAAAGGATTATATTTAAGCAGATTTCTTCTAATTTTATGCTCTAATATGATGTCAAATATGAGGGGTTGATGAAAATGTTGGCAGCTGTGGGAAAACCTCCCAGCCAATTATGTAATTGGTTCAGGTTTAACCATTTTAAAGCCACTTTTCTCCAATTGTCAAAACATAAAATTAATGAAATCATAAACTTTTAAAAGTCTCATAGATGAGGCTCCGGTTATGATAAGTTTTATTAGGTTTTACAGATCAAACATGAAGACATTGATAAAGGAAGTGACTTGTGAGCTGTGGGTGACACAGAAACTGTTTTTTTTTTTATCGTTTTTTACTGCCACCTTGTGGTAAACCTGTATTTAAAAAAAAAAAAAAAAAAAAAAAAAAAAAAAAAAACCGCTTGTTCTGCGCCTGCTCGTTTCTCACTTCCGGTCGGTCCCTATCAATCGATCGGAGAGAGTTGGATGTCAACATCGACCACCAAAGAACTCGACCGGGCCTGGTTTATTCCATCGAGCAGGAAACCGTAAAGCTCTTCGTGGTCTTCCGGTGTGAATCCGGGCTGAACAGTCGTTTTAAGGAGGTAACTTTCAGACTTTTTGAGAGAATGCGGGGCTTTCTTCCCGGAGCAGCGAGACGGAGAATGGCCGCCATGTTTGTTTAGGCAGGCTAAATTAATCCCTGATAGCGCAGTTCCAAGGATGGAGACGGTGTGGTCGATAGGTTGAGTTTATACGTGTTCACGACCTCGATGCGCCTCTGTCTGTGTCTTCTGACCCGCGGATCAGCAATAGCTCTGAGGCGGTGTTGACGGAGATATTTTACTGGTTTGGTTTGAAGCAAACAAGGTCTGCTGCTCTAGGAAGACAACAAACATGCAGGTTAAGAACATGTGCTGCGCGTCCGCAGTTGGTATCAAAAGATGTGATATGGATGCTCCAGAATAGAACATGTTAACATTGTTTTGTATTTTAACACTTAGTCAGGGATGGAAGGAAGAGATTAAAATCATTTATGGTGGCTAACCTGATTAAGATCACGTGACTTGCCAAGACAGGTGTTTCGTGACACCATAGGTGTGTTTGAGATGACCCAGCGCCTCGCCCGCGGAACTAAGCTGCTGCAGGAGGGGGCGGGGAAAGGCGCCTGAGATGAGGGTGAACTCCGAGACTGTACGAGAACGAGGAGATGGGGGTTGTCGGCTTAAAGTTAATATGCCACTCCTGCTAGTATGCCTGCTAGTATGAGCTGTGCCAGGGGCGATTCTATACTGAATGACTCCCCGGGCAAACACATTTTTTTTGTCGATGTCGTTGTCCAAAGTAGCTAGCTAGCATAACAAACATCCATCTCTAGCTATGAGGATGTCACATACCCCCCCCCCCCCCCCTTTTTTTTTTTTTTTACCTCTTTTCTCCTTTTCTTTTTTTTTCTTTTTCTAAATTGAGCCCCAGATGACTTTGACATTTTCTGTCCATCTCTCCGGCATTTCGTCAGAATCGGCACTTGGCAATAACTTCCCCGACAAAGGCTTTGACTAAACCAATTGTCTCTTGCCCTTGGTGACCACATTGTTTTGTAATCCATCTTTTATTTGGTCATTTCACATACACATTAACACAAATATCTGTAATGTATCTGGATTAAAATGTGTGTGTCATTGTATAACTGACTTTTTTTTTTTTAAAGTTTCATAATGTTGACCCCCCCCCTGCTTTTGTATTTGTAGCCCTCAAAGCGGCTTGAAGCCAGTGCAGTACCTATTTTCTGGCTGCGCTGGCTTAGGTAGGCACCTTAAACCCGTCCTTTTCTTGTGATACTTCATGACGGCGCACATGTGACGTTGGTACAAGAAACCAACCAACATGCAGCGCGCTGCAGGCGATCTGCGCAACGCCGCGTCCGCCTGCATGATATCAAACACGCCTAGTATCCTGATGAAATCCATATGTAAAACACAGAGACAGCAGTGAACGTTTGATGAGATAAAAGTCGAGGTCAAACCATGAAAAAAAAGGAAGGTGGGTGGGGGTGGGCAGACTATACTGTTCATTTCTCACTATAAAGAACCCCGAAGCAGAATTTTGATCCGTTCACACAGTTCTGAGTAATCCATAGGTGTCAAACACTGGCCCGCAGGCCAAATTTGGCCCGCAGTGTAATTATATTAGGCCCGCAAGGCAATTTCAAATTAATATTAGAGCTGGCCCGCCTGTATTATTCAGTGGCAGTGCTGTAACACCACATTCATCGCTTCTACTACAAATCCCATAATGCTCTGCTGTTGTCTCAGTGCAACAGAGGCAGACACGCCCTCTCCTCTGTGTCAGTAGCGGTCTTGGATGTAAGGATGGTAGTGATCAGTCTTTACTTCAAAAGGCTGCAAACAGAAAGGAGGTATTCAATTTTTATTTAAATCTTATTTAATATGCAATTGATAAGTTTTATTATTGTTATTACTATTATTATTAGTAGTAGTACAGGGTTTTTCCTACATAGAGAATTTGGTGTCGGCCGCCACCACCTAATTTACAAGCGGCACCAGCTCCTGCGCACCAAAAACGGGGAAAGGTGGCTGATTCTAGGGGCCCAGACTGAGATGACAAAATGATAAAACAGAAAAAATAATTCCAGTAAACCAATAACTCATATAGAATCGTAAATATTTTTGATTTTTAATGTTATGATAACAATATTTATATATTTTGTTTTGGAAACTTGGACCCCTCCTCCCCTTATTAAAAAAATGGTTCGGTCCAACTGGATTAGACTTGCAGAGGTACGCTGTTTGTGACAGACAGGACCACAGTGAGTGAGGTAGAGAAGACATGCTTTAAAAAAATCAGGAGTTGTAAACACTTGATTTAGAGGAGGACCTCCATGAAAAAGAAAAGAAGAGACAGTCTGTCTATTGCCGCAGTGCATGCTGGGAGCAGGGCGGGGGGATACATGAGAGAAGGAGAGCCTGCACGTGCACGTAACGGGGGCAGGCACAGCAGTACATATGCACCGCTCAGGGATCCCCAATATGGAGTCTCGAAAGAGCCAAAATGAAATAAATATATACACCATTAAATAAATAAATAAATGTGGCATTAAATAAATAAATGTGGCAATAAATAAATAAATGTTGAAATAAATGTGGCATTAAAAGATTAAAAGAGCACATTTAAGTATTTCATGACATTTATTTATTTCATTGCCCAGTGTGGGTCAAAAGAGCCACATTGAAATAAATATATTTAATATGAAATAAATAAATAAATGTGGCATTAAATAAATAAATGTGGCAATAAATGAATAAATGTTGAAATAAATAAATAAATGTTGAAATAAATGTGGCATTAAAATATTAAAAGAGCACATTTAAGTATTTCATGACATATTTATTTATTTCATTGTCCCTTGTAGGTTAAAAGAGCCAAATTGAAATAAATATATTTAATATGAAATAAATAAATAAATGTGGCATTAAATAAATAAATGTTGCAATAAATAATAAAATGTTGCAATAAATAAATAAATGTTTAAATAAATGTGGCATTAAAATATTAAAAGAGCACATTTAAGTATTTCATGACATATTTATTTATTTCATTGTCCCTCGTGGGTCAAAAGAGCCAAATTGAAATAAATAAATAAATAAATGTTGAAATAAATAAATAAATGTTGAAATAAATAAATAAATGTTTAAATAAATGTGGCATTAAAATATTAAAATAGCAATTAAAAAGCCATTTTTAACATTTCATAATATATTGATTTATTTCATGATTTCATTATACATTTCATGAAACAGGAAGTGGACACGCCATGAAATTGCAAACTGTCAGATTCTCTCGTCAAACTCAGTGGGCGGGCCTAACTCTCATGTCTCTGCTCTGTTGATCTGGCCTGGTGCAAAGTTTTTATCTGAGTCCTTCTGTCAAAATGTACCGAGTTGGCTGGTCCAATTAGATCACAGCACCGAAAGCGCAACCGCAGACCCGCAGCTGAAGCGGGACCGACCCGGACGGAGCGATGCTCGGTCAAAATGAGAGGAGCTGGCGGATCTAACTGAATCAAGTCTACGAACCACCAGCTACCGGGACGGGGAGCGCGTCACCCCCAATTCACTCTGGACGCGGAAGCGCCGCGAGGCGGAGTCCACTCCGCTCTTCTGCTAGAACTTTGTTTTGTTTTTTGCCATCATGGGTGAGGATTTAAAAATCTAAAGACATTAACCGTGTTCTGCAAAGAAGAACCGCTATCTGCTGCTGTTTGCACCCAAAGCCCCGCCCAACCCGCTCGATTCGGCCCACTGGATCTGTGTCCGGGCGCGTGTGCGTCTCTATTTGGTGTGTGGGTGTGTGCGCACGCGCTCGCAGGTGTTTGTGTGTGTGTGCTGGTCTCTGCGTCTTTTTTTCTCCCAAAACCAGCAGCCCGCTCCAGAGTTCTGCTCACTACGTTGATCTGTGCGCGCTCGTGTCATCTGTGTTGTGTGTTTTCATAATTATTACACTGTGTTTTTTTGTTTAGAGGAGCTGCTCTCTGTCTTCCTGTCGTTTTTTTTAACTCCCGAAACTCTCACCCGCACCGGAGTCTGCCCACGTTGATCTGCGTGTCTGCATGTCTGTCTGTTTTGTGTGTCTCTGTGCGCGCACACAGAGACACTTTTTGCACACACACACACACACCCACACCTGCGAGCGCGTGCGGTAGCTGGTGGTTCGTAGACTTGATTCAGTTAGATCCGCCAGCTCCTCTCATTTTTGACCGAGCATCGCTCCGTCCGGGTCGGTCCCGCTTCAGCTGCGGTCTGCGGTTGCGCTTTCGGTGCTGTGATCTAATTGGACCAGCCAACTCGTACATTTTGACAGAAGGACTCAGATAAAAACTTGGCACCAGGCCAGATCAACAGAGCAGAGACATGAGAGTTAGGCCGCCCACTGAGTTGACGAGAGAATCTGACAGTTTGCAATTTCATGGCGTGTCCACTTCCTGTTTCATGAAATTATAATGAAATCATGAAATAAAAAATATATTATGAAATGTTAAAAATGGCTTTTTAATTGCTATTTTAATATTTTAATGCACATTTATTTAAACATTTTATTTATTTATTTCAACATTTATTTATTTATTTCAACATTTATTTATTTATTTCAATTTGGCTCTTTTGACCCACAAGGACAATGAAATATAAATATGTCATGAAATACTTAAATGTGCTCTTTTAATATTTTAATGCACATTTATTTAAACATTTATTATTTATTGCAACATTTATTTATTTAATGCCACATTTATTTATTTATTTCATATTAAATATATTTATTTCAATTTGGCTCTTTTAACCTACAAGGGACAATGAAATAAATAAATATGTCATGAAATACTTAAATGTGCTCTTTTAATATTTTAATGCCACATTTATTTCAACATTTATTTCAACATTTATTTATTTATTTCAACATTTATTTATTTATTGCCACATTTATTTATTTAATGCCACATTTATTTATTTATTTCATATTAAATATATTTATTTCAATGTGGCTCTTTTGACCCACACTGGGCAATGAAATAAATAAATATGTCATGAAATACTTAAATATGCTCTTTTAATCTTTTAATGCCACATTTATTTCAACATTTATTTATTTATTTCAACATTTATTTATTTATTGCCACATTTATTTATTTATTGCCACATTTATTTATTTATGTAATGGTGTATATATTTATTTCATTTTGGCTCTTTCGAGACTCCATACCCCAAGACATATTCCATCTACAAAAAGAGCATTTCATGTGGTATCATATATACTGCTCACAAAAATGAAAGGAACACTTTTTTTATTGGGCGTTGCATGAATTGAATGAAACATGTCTGATAACTTTCTTGTTGGTTCAGCAGCTGAGGGCCTCGTTCATCAATTTCATCTGTATTGGTGTTCATGAATTAACAACAGGTGCACTTCAGTGGCAACAATCAGAAAACCCTCCAAACAGGACTGGTGTTCCATGTGGAGGTCATTTCAAGTTTCTCCTCTTGATCTTTTTTGGCTGGTTTTCCACTCGTGCTGATTTTGTCTTGTGTAATTCTCTCTACTGGCAGTATGAGGAGATTCCTTAACCCTACAGAAGTTGCACAGGTTGTCCAACTTCTCCAGGATGGAACATCCACACGTGCTGCAGCAAGAAGGTTTAATGTGTCTCCCAGCACAATCTCCAGAACATGGAGGAGATTTCAGGAGACTGCTGGTTATTCTGGGAGAGCTGGACAGGGCCATAGAAGGTCCTCAACCCCTCAGCAGGACCCATACCTGCTCCTTTGTGCAAGGAGGAACAGGCTGAGCACTGCTCGTGCCCTACAGAATGACTCCAGAGGGCCACTGGTGTGAATGTCTCTCTACCCAAACAATCAGGAACAGACTTCATGAAGGTGGCCTGAGGCCCCACGTCCTGTAGTGGGCCCTGTGCTCACTGCCCAGCACCGTGGAGCTCCACTGGCATTTGCTCAAGAACACCAGAATTGGCTGATGTCGGATTAAAATAAATCCAAAGTGTTATATAGCCTATTAAAAAATATAAAAATGTTATGGTTTAATTAATTGGTGAGGCCATGGAGAAGGACTATTGGTTGGCCTCAAAGAGATTCTGGCAAACCGCTTGCCATAGAATGTTATGCGACAGCACCGGAAAGTCCGTTACGGAGCGGTTCCCTCCTGTGCGGGACTGTTTCCACTTTTAACCGGGAGATTATTTGAACCTAGTAATGTGTACCAATGCTTTAATTCAGCTGTTAAAATTAAATAAACCTGATTTATATCGATCCGCTTACTTTATTATGAAGCTATGTTATGAAGTCGAGAAACGTTTTTGACAGAAGCTCTTCCCACACCCAGCTGCAGGTGAACAGACAGCTACTACTTTAGTGATTGTCAAAACAAAGAGGATTTACATGAATTTGACAAGAATTCTTTTTGGTGTGAACCATTGACTGTATATAGGAGAACTGGACTGAGCATGCCCCCCTACTTCCGTGTTCGATAAAGGAAGTACCACTGGGTTGCAAAAAGGCCAAAGTCCCATTGACTTCCATTGAGAAACAGACAGTTATTTCTCAGTCATTTTAAATGTCAGAATAATCATTCTTCCTCTGGTGCTTTCTGCTTAACTTCTTTTTTCTAATCCTAATTTTTTTTAAAGATTTCTTTCCATTATCACAAGTTATTTGAGTTATAAATTGACCAATCAGATGGCTCAATAAGCGTTTGTGGGTCTGACGTCGAACGTCTGGGGGGTTTGAGTGACAGATGACGGGTAGCCAATGGGAGCAGACTTCATCAATGCGTCCGTGAAGACCTTTTAACACCTACTTTACAATTCAACAATGTTCCAATCATTGTCCTTCTATTGTTTTCCTCAATGGAATGCAGCAGTTTAAAACAAGAGGCGCACGCTGTCTCCATCTTTTACTCTGTAGAAATAGATTTAGAGGCTCAACGCGGTTAAAACGGGTGTAAAAAACATGCTTGCTTTGCAAACAAACGAAGTTGAAAGTTAACGCGGACGTGCGTTCAGAAAGACCAGCGTATACAGTCACTAGATGATTAGAACTGAGAATGTTTATGTTTCCGGAATATGTGTGGCGAGACATCATTTAGCTCGACAAAAAAAGAAAATATGTAAGTCAATACAACATTTGCAGTGTTGCGGGAAAGCTACGGAGAGAGAAAGGGACGGGGCGGCGCGAGTGTGATTGTACGTGCACGCGCGCATGTGTGCGAGAGAGAGAGGATGAGAGCGGAAAGAAAAGGAGCAGGCTTTCGGGGAAAGTTCCAGTAAAACAATGTGCTGTAAAACAAAAGTGAAAATAAATGGTGGATTCCAGCCTCCAACCAGACAGAGAGAGTATCTGCCTGCAGAACCAAACACCCGCGGGTTTAACCACGAGGACGTTCGTCTGAGGAGCTGCAGCAGCTCTCCTGCTCCCCCCCGACCACGGTCAGGACGAGGAAGCAGGAAAGGTTAACAGCAGAATCAAATGTTGGAATGGTTCTCCCTCAAAGACTTGAACAATGACTTGTACGATTCTCTCGAGCCGCCGTTATTAAAGTGGAAGCTGTTTACATCCGCTGTCTCGTGATAGAGGCGTGGAAAGAGGCGGAGACTCACAATAAACTCACTTTAGATTGGTTGAAGGCACTTACTATAGATTCCATGACTCACAGAGACTCGGACCAATCGCTGATGATGGTTTGCAAAATGGCGATAGCCGTTTCAGGAAGTGACGGTGAAAGCGGCGGCCTACTTTCGCGAGGAGAGGAGGTAATGCATTTCCAATGGGAGACCTCATTGCTTGTTTTGTCCAGTGTTTTTACAGTCAATGGTGTGAACGGACAATTGGTTTAAATTATGCTAGTGCGAGGTGTGCGCACGCGTGAGGAGTGGTCCGCTGTACACACGTGTCCCGAACCGTAGTGTCTGATCCGTACGGACCATGGATTTTCTGTGATCCGTTACACCCCTAGTTCAAAGTCTTTATGGACAGAATTTTAGGTGCAGCCAGGGGCCGGAGGGGATCTGGTTTAGGGACCACAGGATTTTCTCTCAGCTCTTTGCAGATGATGTTGTTCTGTTGGCTCCATGGAGCCAGGACCTTCAGCGTGCATTGGAGCGGTTTGCAGCCGAGTGTGAAGCAGCTGGGATGAGGGTCAGCACCGCTAAAGTTTGAGGCCATGGTCCCCGACCGGAGAAAGATAGTTTGTCCTCTCTGGGTGGGTGGAGTGCTCCTACCTCAGGGGGAGGAGTTTAAATATCTTGATGTCTTGTTCATGAGTGAGGGGAGATCGGAGCGTGAGATCGACAGAAGTATTGGAGCGGCGTGCGGTCGCTGTACAGGTCCGTTGTGGTGAAACGAGAGCTGAGCCAGAAAGCAAAGCTCTCGATTTACTGGTCGATCTTCGTTCCAGTACTCACCTATGGTCATGAGCTCTGGGTCGTGACCAAAAGAACGAGATCCCGACTACAAGCAGCTGAAATGAGTTTTCTTCGGAGGGTGGCTGGGCGCTCCCTTAGAGATAGGGGGAGGAGCTCAGTCACCCGGAGAGAGCTCGGAGTAGAGCCGCTTCTCCTCCGCATCCGGAGGAGCCAGTTGAGGTGGCTCGGGCATCTGGTCCGGATGCCTCCTGAATGCCTCCAATGGAGAGGTGTTCCGGGCATGTCCCACTGGGCGTAGGCCTCGGGGAAGACCCAGGACATGCTGGAGATCCTATGTTTCTCGGCTGGCCTGGGAACGCCCCTGGGTCACCCCAGAGGAGCTGGAGGAAGTGGTCGGGGAGAGGGAAGTCTGGGCATCTTTGCTTAGATTGCTACCCCCGCGACCCGGTCCCGGAAGAAGATGGACTGATGGATGGATGGGTTTAATTATTGTGTATATTATGTTTATGTAAAATAAATATTAGAAATATTTAAATGTTCCCCACAGTTAGTTTCAATGCTACAATTAATACAAAAAATATGAAAATTTAATTTCAAGTTATTCATTTTAGATTTAATTGGGAGAGTATACAAATCTGAAGTCGTGAGACACCAAGACCACCTTATTTTAAGCCAGGAAAAACCCTGGTAGTATTATTAGCAACTCAAATTGCATGTCTGCACTTTAAAGTTATGTAAGCCTTACTTGTTCAATAATTATTGTTAAAATGTTTAACAATTTTCAATGTTTGGTACCATATAAAAACGTTCATTTGTTCAACTTTGGCCAATTTAAAATTTTGTCCCACTGTGTATTTGAGTGCCCTGATATATCTCTAGTTCACAATTATGTTAAAAAGTTAGGGTTTAAAATTTAAAAAAATTCTGCAACCGAAGATATGTTTTGGATTTTAGCCCCTTGTGTGATTGAGTTTGACACCCCGGGCCTAACCAATCGGCGTTCTTGGTCTCTCTGTTTTCAAAAACGTGCTTTGCAGCATCCTGCAGCACCCCCTTCAAAGCATCTCAAGATTGATCACATCTAGGGAGTGCTATGTTCAGGAAGAGTTCTAGTTTCTCAATTTTTTCAGCATTTAGTGAGATATCTAGTTAATGGGGGTTTTATTTTCTGTCTCTTTTTGATCACAAAGCCACATTTGGGGAGAAGGAGTTTATGATCAATTAAGCAGTCAGCGTTAGGATTGACCTCAGTCACGTTGATGTATTGCCTGGCGTTTTTGGTGGCTAGCACGTGATCAATTTGGTGCCAGTGTTTTGAACGCAAGTGTTGCCAGGTATTTTGGACAAAAATATTTCAGCTGGAACTTTGTACCCATACGGAGCCCCTAAAGAGACATCGGGGGAAAAAAAATTAAAGTAAAAAAAAAAAAATAAAATCAGTCACTGTTTTGTGACTTTGGATCGGTACCGGACATTTTTCAGCCGCGGGGGTTGAGGAGACACAGAGACGGGAACTGGTGTGTATGTGTCTGTCTGCGCGTGTGCTTGTGTCTCCGTGTTTGTGGATTCTGCGCGTCTCCGGTCCTCAACCCCCGCGAAAAAAGGGCAATACTGTATGTAAAGAATACATTATTCTTTGCAAGAAGATCACAGGTGTTGTGAAATGAGTGCGCGTGCTTCAACCTGTGTGTTTTTGCTCGACGCGGTACAAGAGAAGGCGGGGGAGAGTGCGTGCTCAGGTGCATGAGTGAAGCAGCTCACGCTGCAAGGATAGAGAGAAGAAAAGGCAGCGCTTTAGCGTGCCGACAGTTGTTGTTAATTGGGAAAGCAAGGAAAAGTAACAATTTAAAGTTCCTCTAAGATCTGAGACTGATTCTTTGGCTTCACGCTCTGGGGTCTATGAAGAAAGCTCCAAACACGGAGGAGAACCCCGGAGGAAGAGCGGCTCTTCGACCCGGAGAAATGAGGCACAAGTCGTGGCACAATTTAGTAAGTCGTAGCACGAGTTAGTAAGTGGTGTTCATGAGATAGTTAGTGGTGCGCACGAAATAGTTAGTAGTGCGCAGCAGTTAGTAAGCACAAGATAGTGACTGATTTTATTTTTTTTCCCCTTTAGGGCAGAGGTCACCAACACGGTGCCCGCGGGCGCCAGGTCGCCCTCAAGCACCACATAAGTCGACCGCAGGTCTCTTCTAAAAATAGCACAACTCACTTGAGAGTTGTTCAAAAATTAAATTTTATTTTGATGCAATTTCTTTTAAAGTCATACTTGTCTTTACAAATAATAAAAAATTAAAACATCTTAAAAATATTTATCCATTATTGCTGATGCCAAAAATAGCCTATCCCACTTTTTTATTTTATTTTTTTTGGTTATCGTTTTCTCATTATAACGAGATAATCAGTAACAAAGAAGGAAGCGTCCCGCATGGAGACACGAGACTTTTCCTGATTAAAGATTCTTTATTTTATGGTTAACAACAAAAACAATAGAAGAAAACACTCCACAAAAGTTGTTTTTGGTCAATTCTTTCACTTATTAGTGGAGCTGCGCTCCTCAAACTCCTGAGTGAACCAGCCCCCTCCCTTTATTCCCCCAAACCCCAGCTGCTTTCCCATTAACTCTGAAATTTCGCACATTGGATTTTTGATAATTAGTTATCTTTTAATAATGTAAATACAATTTCTAAAAAAAAACAAACAAAAAAAAAGTTATGCGCTGAGAGGAGCTGGTTTTGGGGTTGTATTGAAATGGATGGACATTTTTTGCAAAGCTGTAATGGAAATTGTCTTGTTTCTAATGAAATGGACATCTGAAGTGTCTGTCCGAGTACAGCACAGCGGGCGCCACGAGATCCACAGCGTCACAGTTAATCTGCATCTCCTCTGTAAAATCAATAACCCTGATTTCCTCCTGGCTTCATCTGTAGCTGCACTTCTGCAGCTGCAGCCTGAACACGATGCAGAAGTCTCGCATCAGCGCGAGTGCAGAGACAAACTTCAATGGATCTAGTCGTGTTTTCAAAAAGAAAAATCTTCCAACTGAGACTGTCATGGACATTCTTTGAAATACCACTGAACAGACTTCTCTCTTGCATCTGAGACTCAATGGACTCTCTGCGCGAGCCAGCGCAGCACACGCGCACCACACTGCTGTGACCTCACCCAAATGCTCCCTCACTGAATCAAATAAAAGGCACACACATCGCCGTGTTTTTAATGACTTATCACTTGAGTTGGTTTGTGTTTTATCACATTATTATGAAACCTTGTCATTGTGACAAGTGATTTTTCGAAATTCCCAGAATTTGGTTAAAGTTTCCTGTATATTGGAAACAGAACCCAGGGCTGCTGAGTTTCTGCATGGTGCGTTCACTGAGCGCCGGATATCGGCAGTAAAAGGAAGCCGTTTATCAGAGAAAACATTGAACACCGCCACTGATCTGTATATAATCGATTGATTAAATAGTGTCGACGTTTTCGCTGAAAAACTGATTTGTTTTGCTGCGGATTGTATCAAAATGACAGTTTGTAGCAGACTGAGTTGGACGGAGTGACTGTTTGGGTTGGCTTATGTCCAGAACTCAGTGAACGCACCATGTGCAGATTCTTGTCTGCTGTGGGATCTGTCAATCAACCTGTTCGGAGGTTTAAGGAAAATAAAGGGACAGGTGCACTAGACTGAATTAAAGCGTTTGAGGAGAGTAGATCCACTAATCTGACTAGATCTGTTGAGATTGAAAAAGTTCTGAATATTGATATTTGTTTCCTAGCTTGTTGTCATTGTTGGTGAGAAATCAGGAGAATCATTATTCATTATTAATAATGTAGAACTAAAGGCAAACTAAGTAAATGTGTTATTTCAAACTGGTAGCTCTTCATTTGAATCAGCACTATGAAGTAGCCCACAGATTCAAAAAGGTTGGTGACCCCTGCTTTAGGGGCTCCGTATACCCATTATAGAAGGTGTAACATAAAAATAAGAAAATCCAGACTGGAGAACTGTAGTGGTGTGCATCTTTTTAATTTCCTTTTAACTGCAAATGAGGACAAATAGAGTGCCACAAGGAAATCAATTTCTTGTGATGTGAAGTTAAGTGGGTTAAACTTTACATCACATCACATCAGTAGAAAACATCTCCACCTGGGAGTCAGGAAATCAGACCCACCTGGTCTTAAACAAGTTTTTTTATTTTTTATTTTTTTTTATTAAGTTTTCAGAAAACATTTGCTTATGTTACATTTTACAAGATAACGTTTTACAAATGTAGCATGAAAAAAATGAAATAAAATAAATCTTTTGTCCATACAGAAAATACGTGTTAACAAAAGTTATTCAGAGAAAAATCAAGATGATAAAGAACCAGAAACACAAAAGTGTAACATTCAAGAACACTGTAGCTTTGAACCGGGGTGTTAGTCTTTATCAGTCTCTCTTTAGAGTCTTTTTGTATTTACACAGTACATACATTCTGTTTCACATCAGTCCTACACAAAGTCAGATCTTGATGCCATCCTTTCCAAATTGAGTTAAATTTATCAACTTCCAACCGGAGTAAAGATGTAATTTTCTCCATTTTATAGATGGTGAACATCACCTCAACCCATTCTTCTATTTTAGGCTCTAACCCACTTCGCCATCTTCTGGTAATTGCTTTTTTACTGGCCAACATCATGATGTTCAAATTTTTATAGTCATCACCTCTTTTTAAATTTACCCTTTCAGTCTTTCCCAGGTACATAACTTCAAAAGTAAATAGAAGCTTTGTTTTCAGAACTTATTCCATGCCTCTTTTAATTTCAGTCCAGTATTGATTTATGAGTGGACATCCCCATAATAAGTGGAAGTGATCTGCTTTATTCTCTCCACAAAGTCTCCAACAGCTCGTATCTCCATGTCTTTGTGCAGGGGTTGCAAAATATCTTATAGCATGCTTCCACCCATATTCCCTCCAAAACATTGACTTTGTGGTCTTCCATAGATGTTTGTTTATTTCTTCCCATTCATCTGTTGAGATTTTAATATTTGCTTCCTTTTCCCATTTCTTTGTTATATACTCTGTGGTGTCATCTTTCATATCTTCTAGAACATCATACATTTTTTAGATTACTTTTGGGGATTTCTGTGACCTGTATGCTTCTATCATTGTTTTAATTAAACCTATATCTAAATCTGTTCCTTTAATTTCTTGTCCAATGTAGTGTCGCAGTTGTAGATATCTATGAAAATCCTGATTACTCAACCCAAACAACTCCTTTAATTCCTGAAAACTCATCACAACTTTGTTTTTAACAATCTCCCAATGCATCTTTGGCCCATTTTTCCACTGTTTAAATGTCTTATCAAATTTGTTTGGAATAAAGTTGACATCTTATGCAATCCATCTCAAAATCCTACACTGTCCTGTTAAGTTGTGTTTTTTTATTATATTGGTCCAGATTTTAAGTGGTACTTCAATCCATGGATTTGCCCCATCTTTTAACATCTTCTTCCAATTTTGATCACTTATTAAAGCCTGTATTGGAAATCCTTCAGTTGATCTCAAATCTATTTCTTTCCATTTAGCCAAAAAATTGTTATCACATAAATGTATCAATACTTTTAACTGTGTGGCTTGGTAGTAACTTTTTAGGCAGGGCCTCCTTTCTCTTTTGGCAGTTGTAGTGTTCTATATCTAATTCTTGGTCTTGCACCTTGCCAAACAAATCTGGATATCATCTTGTCCCATTCTTTAAATTCTACATCAGTCACTTCCACAGGGAGGTTTTGGAATAAGTACAATAGCCGAGGGAGTATGTTCATCTTTATTGCCTCAACCCGTGATGTTAAACTTAGAAATGGAATTAAGCTCCATTTCCCCAAATCAGATTTTATGTTGGATATTATTTGCTCATAGTTTGAGGTTTTTAATTTGTCCAATTCTTTTGTTAAATTGATACCTAGGTATTTCATTGATCTTTGGTCCCATTTAATGTTATAGTTTTGTTTTATATGTTGGCTTGGTTCATAATTAAAGGCAATGACCTGAGTTTTTTGAATATTAATTTTATACCCTGACATTTTACTAAACTCTGCAAAGGTTGTCATAAGTTTGGGCAATGATGAATCGGGGGTTTCCAAATAAATTAAAATGTCATCCGCAAATGGTGCTATTTTCTCCTCTACACCTGCCACCACTATACCTTTGATGTTAGCAATTTGTTTTATCCACTGGCTTAATGGCTCCAAAAAAATTGCGAAGAGCAGTGGACTGACTGAGCATCCCTGCCGACATCCCCTTTCCAGATTGATCATAGTAGACAAACTTCCATTGACTTTAATTCTTGCTGTTGGATTTGTGTATAAATTCTGGATTATTTTGATACAGTTTTCATGAAAATTAAAATTTCTCATAACCCTAAACAAATATTCCCACCTAACGGAGTTGAAGGCTTTTTCTGCATCCATCCCCATGGTCAATGCGTCTGTCTTTCTATTTGTAATGTGTTGCATTACATGCAATGTCCCTTTGAATATTGTCATGCGTTAGCCTATGTTTTATAAATCCCGTTTGGTCCAAATTTATGATATCCGGAAGAATTTTCTCCATACGTCTTGCTAAAATTGCTGTGAATAATCTGTGATCTACATTTAGTACACTTATTGGTCGATAATTTGAGCAGTTTGTTTTATCCTTTCCCTCCTTTGCGATTACAGAAATTATTGCTTCCCTCCAAGATTCTGGAATCCCTCCGCCTTTCAATATCCAGTTGAACGTCTTATGCAGTAATGGAGTTAATATGTTCCTGTAACTTTTATACCATTCTGATGTATATCCATCCGCTCCGGGGCTTTTGTTATTTTTGAGTTTAGAAATTGCTGAATTTATTTCCTCTATAGTTATTACACTTATCAATATTGTATTTTGCATCTCTGTTACTTGTGGTAAGTTTAGCTTTTCTAGTATTTTATCTATCAAGGACTCATTACTATCTTTTATTTGAGCATATAACTGCTTATAATACATTTCAAAACATTTATGAATTTCCTCCGTCCTGTAATATGTTTTCTTTGTTTGTGGATCTCTGATTTTATAAACATGTCTGTCCTCTTGTTGTTTTTTAAGCTTATATGCTAGCATTTTCGATGATTTATTCCCTGCCTCATAGTATCTTTGTTTTGTAAAGATTAATTTATTCTGAACTTCCTGTGATAAAAGGTCATCTATTTCTGCTCTTTTCTTTTTAATGTCCTCACTTATTTTGCCTTCCCCTATGTTCTTGTATTCATTTTCCAACTTTGCAAGTTCTGCTTGTTAGGTTTTAAATTTGGCCTGTTTCATCTTTTTTATGTGTGTTTATTTGGATATTAGTTTTCCTCTTATTACTGCTTTACATGCATCCCACAATACAGATGGCGAGACCTCTCCATTGTCATTCAGTTCCACATATTCAAAGATCTCATTCTCAATTTCTTCTTTCATAGAGCCGTTGAGGAGATTCGAGTTAAGTCTCCACAGCGTTGTTTTTTTTCCACAAATCCATTACTCCAATTTCACAGTTTTCTACCCTGTATCTATCTCTACTGTATAAAAAGAAATAATCAATCCTCGAGTATACCAAATGTGGTGCAGAGAAGTATGTGTAATCTTTTTTGGAAGGGTTAAGTTCCCTCCAGATATCTAAAATTCCCAATTCGGACATCATTTTACCAAAGTTTTTGCAAATGCTTCTTTTTTGCTGGAACTTTCCGGAGAAGTCCATTTGCGGGTTTAATCTCTGATTTAAATCTCATCCCCAAATCAATATACCTTCCACTTCCAAGGCTAAAACCTCAAAAATCTGTTTAAAAAAATCCCAATCCGACTCTGGGGGTGCATAAACATTGACCAATGTGACTAATTCTCCCTCCAATCTCCCTGTCACCAGGATATATCTCCCTTCTTTGATAGTTTTTACCTCTTCAAAGCATGTTTTGTTTGATATCAATATGGATGCTCCTCTTCTATGTCCTGATTTATATGACACAGAGAATTCCTGATTAAATCCATTTCTCTTCAGTTTCCCATGCTCTGTATGGATTTAATGGGTATCCTGTAGGAGGAGCACCCCCACCCCTTCTTTCTTCATTTTGTTTAGTGTCTTACTCCTTTTGATTGGATTTAGGATCCCATTTACATTATACGAAGCTACCTTTATTTGTATGTTTTGCGCGACCATACTGTACATTGCAAAGCTCTCCTCCCATCTCGTTTTTCTCCCACCCCATTTGCTACAACATATGAACACAGTGAACATGAATAAAAGAAAAAACATTTAAGATCTTTAAAAAAAAAAAGACTTCCAACCGTGAGGTCTGAAACTTGACCCTCACCAAGTCCATCCCTACCTCCCAGGGACAGCCCCTGATCTCAGTCAGGGGGCCCTTCTGGCCTGTGTTGGCCCTAATCACTATCTACATTAGGTGAAAAGATAGAAACAAAACAAAAAAAAAAAACAGTCCCGACTACCAGTTCAGCAGGAAAAATTTCACTTGTCCATAGCTGGTTTTTTTTTTTTTTTTTTTTCCCTGTGTGCTGGGTTATGTGCAATATTGTCCCATGTTAGTTGTGTCTTCCAGCTTGGAGGAGTTGTTTAAGCTTTTTATTCCTCACTGATCCTCTTCCTGGTTTCTTCTGAAGACCTGCAGCTTCTGTATCCTCGTGAAGCCTCGCTTGATTTATTTGGTCCTCTGGCTGATTTCCACATCTTTTGCTGCATCTTCTCCATCAGATCCTCTGTTGGTTTGATGACATTCACTTGAAACCCTCTCGCTGCCATGTCTTTAGTCGCCTCTGCTGCTGTATTGTAGATGCACGTTTCACTCTCGTAGAAGACACGAAGCTTGGCCGGGAATGGGGTTTGAAATCGGATTTTTTTCTCCCTTAGGATCTTTTTTTTGCCTCATTATATTCCTTTCTCTTCTTCATGACTTCAGGTGCATAGTCATGATCTACAAAAACTCTCCTCCCTTCGTACATAAATCCTTTCTTCTCCCAAGCTCTTTTGATAATTTCTTCCTTGCATCTGTAGCTGAGCAGTTTCACTACAATTGACCTCGGAGGGGAGTCATTTGGGGGGCGTGACGTCAGCGCTCTGTGAGCCCTCTCAATGTTGACTGTGAACGTTGATGGCAGGTCGAGCTTTTCTCTTAACAATGTACTCACAAAAGCAGCCACTGACTCAGTGTTGTCCTCTGCCCCTTCTTTGACTCCATGAAGTTGTATGTTCTCTCTTCTTGACCGCCCTTCTTGATCAATAAGCCTCTCCTCAAGTTTCTTCTGAAGTTTTATCACAGTGGTCCTCACTATTTTTTAAAGAAGAGCCACACTGATGGACCAAAGAGAAAGGGCGAGCCAGAAAACATTCCCGGCACAAAAGAATTGTGTGTATTCGAAACACCGCTTTGAAAATCACCCAGCCAAATAGTGTGTGTGTGCATTTACCTTAGTGCAGGGAAGCACGGAAGCTGGTATGCAGTTCCTTGACTTTCTTCATGTCGTATTTGTAGTTTGTTGTAGCAATGCGAGTGAGACATTCCATGTGAGCATTGGTCAGTCTGTTCCTCTGTTTTCTCTTGATTGTGTTCATGGTGGAAAATGTAGATTCACACGTGTATGTGCTGGCAAAAATGGACAGCACTTTCTGCACAAGGGGCTTCAAAGTTGGAGAGTCTGCTTCAGAAACTAGATTCCAGAAGTGAATGACACTTGTTTTAAGTTCAGCTTGGAGAATGTAATTACTTTGGATCTCAATGACTTCACTTTCAATCCTGGCACGATTGAGAGGAGAGAGCAGTGTGATGGTTGGTGCAAGCTGGGTTACACTCAGATGGTGGGGATTTTCAATGAAGTTAAAAAAGTCCTTGTGTTCATTAAAATCACTGCACCTGCATTCAAATTCTCATTTCAGCTCATTCAAAACCACCACAAGTGCAGAATGAGAAAAATGCTGCTCCAAGGATGGATCTTTAATGAGGAACTCCTTGAGTTTTGGGAAGTGACTGTGTTTTTCATCAGGTATCCAGAGATCACTTATTTTGGTTTGAAATGCTCTGACAGCTCGCATCATTTCACTTGGAAGCTTGCATCTCCCTTGGAGCTGCAGGTTTAAATGGCCAGTGATGTCTGTGAGAATGGTCAGTTGTATGATCCAGGCTGGATCTTTCAGCTCTGGATGATCTTTTCCCTTGCTTTCCAGGAATGTGCAGATTTCAGGAAGAAGGCTCAGAAACCTCTCAAGCACTTTTCCACGAGATAGCCATCTCACTTCGCTGTGCATCACCAGATTGCTGTACTCTTAGTCATATTCTTCTATTAATTGCCTGAACTGTCTGTGATTTAGAGCTCTTGAAACAATAAAATTCACAACATGCACCACTGTTTTCATCACATTTTGGAACTCTTGGTTTCTCAGCTTGGACACAAGGGATTGTTGATGGATGATGCAGTGAAAACTGACAAAGCTGGGGATATCCTCTCTTTTGTTCATAACCCCAATGAGACCCTTCTCTTTGCCGCGCATGCTGGGTGCGCCATCAGTGCACACACTCACAAGTCGGGACCAGCTGATGCGCTTTTCTTCAAAAAAAATCACAAGTGCATTCAAAATATCCTCTCCTCTAGTTTGTCCAAGGATTGGTAGTAAACATAGCATTTCCTCTTGAAAAGAATCTTCTCTGGGGAACCTGACCCAAACACACAGCTGAGCAGTATCAGTAACATCGGTGCTCTCATCCACTGCGATGCTGTAACAAGGTGCACCACGTAAATCAGTCAGTAGCTGGTCCTGTATGCTCTGTCCGATGTCTTCAACTCTTCTTGTAATTGTTGAATCTGAGAGCTGTAATCCTTTAATCTGCTTGATAATTGCATCATCGTTGCTAAAGTCAGCAAATAATATTTCAGTTATTTCAGTGTTTCAGCTAAAAAACAATCCTTAACTATCTCAGAGTCTGAAAAGGGTTATTTAGCCCCTTGCCAAAATCCACGCCATCTCAAATGATGCCTCAATTAAAACCTCTGCAGGTGAAGTGGCTCTGTGAATTAGATTTTGCTGTCCTAAAAGTGAAGCAGTCAGCTGTGATATTTTATTTTTTCTGAGTTCACTGCCAGGTGGATAACTTTTGTTGAATTTGAGATGCACAGTTTTGAAATGATGTTCCAAATTACTCCGTTTAAATCCAGTCAAAGTTTGCTCACATATTAAGCACAGTGGGTTCGCCCCGTGAAGAACAAATAAAAATGCTTCCGTCCATTTCTCTTGAAATTTCCTGTGTTCGTCTTGAATTGCTCTTACTTTTCGTCTTTTGCCCGATGCACCGGCATTTTGCGCGCTCGTCCCCTCACCTGCATCTTCCGGTGGACTTTCGTTTTGTGTCTCCTCTGTAATCACATCCTCGGTTGTCTTTTCCGGGTTTTGTATCCGTTTGCCAGTATTTTGTCCTGTTTTTTTAATCAGAAATCGATCCATTTTGTTGCTTTTTTTGCTGCCACTATTTAGCTAGCATCACAAGAGTCAAATAGGGCGGCGCCGTAGTGACCATTCATTGGATTCATTGGATTCATTTAGAGCTTGTCGTGAATCTGACAAAATAACTCCCAGGAAAAAATAAGCAGACAAGGAAATGGAACTCAAATATGTATTTATAACTTAAATTGAGTGCAAATATGCAGATAAAATTTGAGATAAATTAATTAGCTATTATTTGTGGATTTTTAAAAACAGAATCCAATTGAGAGCTGAGAGCCGCCAAGTAAGGCTTTGAGAGCCGCACTTGGCTTGCGAGAGCCGTGCATTGAGGAACACTGCTTTATCAGCTCGCATGTTGCTTCCTCCATGCTGTGCACACGCTCTTCTGTTTCCACAATGCGTCTCTCCGCTTCGTCAATTCTCCCGTTTGTTCTCATGAGTTTATCTCTCAGGTCTTTAAGATTATCCGCGTTTTCTTTTCTGAACTCTCTTATTTCCCGCAGAACGATCTCCAAATCTGCCATGTTATCCACCTCTTGAGCAGTTTCGCTGCAGTCCGCTGTTAGTTGCTTCGGCGTGGCTACAGCCTCGGCTAGCTCCGATGCTAGCTTAACTTGCTCGTCACTTTCTTTTACATCTAACCCAGCTTCACAGGTCGATTTCTTCGTTTTCCCTTTTCTTTTATTCAACGCCCCTGATAATGTCTTCAATACTTTAACCTCCGACATTGACTGTTAAGCCTTGTGGGTCTTTTTTTTTATTTTAAAGTCGGGAGCTGCGGTTTTATGCTGCCGTCATGTTCGATTCCAAAACCGGAAGTCCGGTCTTAAACAAGTTTAACTAAAGAACACAAACTTTGCCCAAAGTTTCTGACACAGGCTCTCAACAATAAGCTCCACCACCAAAGTCCACAATAGAGAGGAGAGTTGGAGTTCACACCGTGGGCAAGCTGACCGCCAGAAAGGGTGTTACAAAAGCTGGCAGCTGTGCTTGGGGAAGTCAGCTCTTTTATGCAGGTGTGGATCCTCACTCACTGCTCCTCAGCAGATGGGATGATGAGAACCAGGTGTAGATGAGCGGGTCCACACTCTGCAGAGCTGCAGACAGACAGCTGGCACCTGCATGAATGTGAAGGGGCCGGGGGTGGGCTCACTCGTGAAGCTAGCTGATCACTGCTAACTCTGCAGATAAAGTGTTTGTGTTACAGCGGGGTGGAGCAGACTCTTCTTGGAGGGGGCTGTTCTCACCATGTGATGTAAGCATATGGGGACCCGCTCGTTCTTGTGGGTATGGGAGGGGCTCCTGCTGTAGAGAATTACTTAGAAATGTGTGAGCGGATCAAAATTCTGCTTTGGGTTGTTTATAGAGGGGAATAAACATTATAATACATTTAAAAGTTTAAAAAGTGAATTTTTCATAGGATGGCCCCTGTAAAGTTATGTATGTATAAAAAGAACCTGTTGTTAAACCAGATGCAAATGAACAAGGAATATTAACTATGTTGAGGAAAAAAAGTTGGCCCCAAAATATAAATTATCTTGAAGACTTTATCCCTTTCAGCCTTTTCTAACTGGTCTTGTACCATGTAGGTATTGGTTAAAAAAATGAATGTAGTTTAATATTGAATCTGTGTTCCAGATCAGCATGTGGAGGAGTTGACACTAAAAATAAAAATTCTTTCATTTCACAGAGCCAGCATCATCATGGAGTTTCCATGGCACAGTGGAGAGGTACTGGAGCAGCTTAATCGGCAGCGCAAACAAGGTGTGCTGTGCGACTGCACCTTCGTTGTGGATGGGGTGGATTTTAAGGCTCATAAAGCTTTGCTGGCAGCCTGCAGTGTGTACTTCCGTACTCTTTTTTTAGACCAGAAAGATGTGGTTCATCTGGATATCAGCAATGCAGCAGGTGGGTGCGTTCACTGACATGAATCTGAGTTTTTTTTTCATGATTTACTTGAAAAAAAAAGTCTGTCCATTGCATGTTTTCTAATATTCCCAACATCTTCTTGTTGTTGAAGGTTTGGGACAAGTCCTGGATTTTATGTACACTTCTAAGCTGAATTTAAATCCTCAGAATGTGGAAGACGTGCTTTCTGTGGCCCACTTTCTACAGATGCAGGAAATCATAAATGCATGTTCTGCATTCCAGTCCATGGCAAATCCCACCCCCTCTGTCATAACACTGGATTTTGGAGTTGGTGAGTCAGCTTATTAAATCCTTTTTGAACAGCGAACAGTGACTGTTTTGTAATTAAAATTTGTATTTTGCAATATTTTCTATTAGTAATTGTAAAACCTTGTTTCCACTGACCAGTCTGGTACGGTACGGTCAGATAAGGAGTGGTACGGAACAGTCCGGTTAATTCTAGTGAGCGTTTCCACCCTGTTGAATCTCGCTCCCACTGAGCAATATGTTTTTATGGCGCATGCGTGGGAAGACTGTTAGTGTATCATTGCGCCATTGTAGTGCAATGACTAGAAAAGCAACAACAGTGGACATCATCTTACAGCTCCTCTTTTCTTCTGCTTTAATTTTGGACATAGCGTATACAGTGTTGCCCCCTTATTTCCGGGGACTTAGAACCGGAAAATCTGCGACTACGGAGAACCCCCAGTCTCTGTCTCACCCATTGTGGCCGAAGAATGTCTGTTCTGATTCATACTTGTCAAAAACCCTTCTGATTATGCTTTGTAAACATTTACTAAAGAACACTGGAGTATTTCTCAACAGTTTTTATTTTACAGTGGAAATGCTCAAAACAGCGGGCTATACTGTACCATACCGCACCGAAGCACTCAGTGGAAACGAGGCTTTAGTGATCTTAACCCTTCTTTGTTACCTTCATTATGCACCAACACACTGATAGTCAGAACTGAGGTGCACGGCCTGAACCAGGCCATCCATCAAAGGGGTGAAACATGTGACTATTGTCATAAATCCTGCTCTTTCATAATTCCAGTTCCAGAAGAGAAAACGGCGGAAACAGAGAAGAAGTGTGAAACTGAAATTTGTGTGCCAGAAGTGGCGGCACAGGCTGGGGAGCTTCCTCTCAGCACTTTTGCAAATGATCAGACACCCAGGCAAACCCAAGAGGGTGCAAACCAAGATATTTCTGCTCAGAGGCAAGAAAACCCTCCTCAGTGCAGTCTTGGTAGAACCCACTCGAGGCGTGGACGGCCTCCCAAAACACCTCTGCTTTGTCCTCTGAAAACTACATCTGTGAAAAAGGAGGATGACTGTTCAACTCCACAAGCGTCTGGACTCCAGGACAGTGTCTTGGATGCTGATTATACGCCCAGTAAATATCTAAGCATGCAAAGGTCTTATAACGGTTAACAAAAGTAAGACTCGAGACTAACGTTGGAATTTGTCTTCTGATTTTCAGAATCCCAGTCCAAACCATGTGGCGGTTCTTTCTATACGAGCTCTCGAGGAAGAAGACTCAGAAAATCTCTTCACAGTGAATTCCCAGCTGGTAAGCAGGTGGTGCTGCAGTACCTAAAGCAGCTAAGTTTCTTTAAAGACCATAGTTTAATATTTATTCAAGCATTATAATTATCATTTTTTAAATTTTATATGTTTTTTTATGATGTGTATAACCAATAAAGTACGGTATATCCTCCACTAGTAGCCCCGGCGTTTATTCCAAAAATGTGTCAGCCGGTCTGGTGTCGTGAGAGACCAGCGTCTATTGGAGACCAGCGTTTCTTCCATCGCCGACAGCATGGTGATGTCTATTGGGTTCATTTTGTGGGGAAACTGCCAAAAATACAGAAAACACCAGAGGAACATTTCCAGATTTACTGAAATGATGAGAACAGTAAAGTAATACATTAAGCATGAGAAGGCAGGTAAAGTAACAAAGAAATTGTCTGTTATTACTTTCTTGCCAATAATCCAGATCTTCCAGGATTGTGATCGCAACTATATTGCTCACAAAAATTAAAGGAACACTTTTTTTTTTATTGGTCCTGGCATGAATTGAATGAAACCTGTCTGATAATGTTCTTGTTGGTTCAACAGCTGAACCAACAAAATATTGAACCAAATAAATATTTAATTCCTATCATCATACTTTCAACATAACATATGCATTGAAAATCATGCAACTATACTGCTCCCAAAAATGAAAGGAACATTTTTTATTGGTTCTGGCATGAATTGAATGAAACGTGTCTGATAACTTTCTTGTTGGTTCAGCAGCTGAGGGCCTCGTTCATCAATTTCATCTGTATTGGTGTTCATGAATTAACAACAGGTGCACTTCAGTGGCAACAATGAGAAAAACCCTCCAAACAGGATGGTGTTCATGTGGAGGTCATTTCAAGTTTCTCCTCCTTGATCTTTTGCTGTTTTCCACTCCTGCTGATTTTGTCTTGTGTAATTCTCTCTACTGGCAGTATGAGGAGATTCCTTAACCCTACAGAAGTTGCACAGGTCGTCCAACTTCTCCAGGATGGAACATCCACACGTGCTGCAGCAAGAAGGTTTAATGTGTCCCCAGCACAATCTCCAGAACATGGAGGAGATTTCAGGAGACTGCTGGTTATTCTGGGAGAGCTGGACAGGACCGTAGAAGGTCCTCAACCCCTCAGCAGGACCCATACCTGCTCCTTTATGCAAGGAGGAACAGGCTGAGCACTGCTCGTGCCCTACAGAATGACCTCCAGAGGGCCACTGGTGTGAATGTCTCTACCCAAACAATCAGGAACAGACTTCATGAAGGTGGCCTGAGGGCCCCACGTCCTGTAGTGGGCCCTGTGCTCACTGCCCAGCACCGTGGAGCTCCACTGGCAATTGCTCAAGGTTCAACATGACAGGTTTGGTGGTGGGTCAGTGATGGTCTGGGGAGGCATATCCATGGAGGGACGCACAGACCTCTACTGTCTAGGAAATGGTGCTCTGACTGCCATAAGGTATCCAGATGAAATCCTTCAACCCATTATCAGACCCTACGCTGATGCAGTAGGTCCTGGTTTCCTCCTAATGCACCACAACGCCCGGCCTCACGTGGCAAGAGTCTGCAGGCAGTACCTGGAGGATGAAGGAATTGAAACAATTGAATGGCATTCACCATCCCCTGACTTAAACCCAATAGAACATCTCTGGGACATTATGTTTGGGTCCATTAGGCGCCGCCAGGTTGCTCCTCAGACTGTACAACAGCTCAGGGATGCCCTCACACAGATCTGGGAGGAAATGCCACAAGACACCATTCGTCGTCTCATTAGGAGCATGCCGCCACGTTGTCAAGCATGCATACAAGCTCGTGGGGGGCACACAAGATACTGAAAAGCATTTAGAGTAGCAGAAAGTAGCTACCTGATCTTGCTGATTATCCGGGCGAGGTGCGAGTCATCTCAAAAACGGCTATAGACCCTTCTCACTGTCTTTGGCATGTCTTCGCAGACAAAGATATCATGGTCTCTGTCCACGTCAACTCCAGGCACGCTCGTGACTGACAAGTCCGATGCAGGACAAGCAGGTACGTCCTCATCAGCTGCAGTCAAATGTCACATCAGGTGTAGTCGCTGAAACTTCTCGGTCCTTCCTTCTGCGGCGTTTCACCCTCAGGCTCACACTGTGGGATTCCTCAAAGAAGGAGACAGCCTGGTGGACAGAGCTGCGCCAGGCACCACGGTCAGCAGCGAGGGTGGACCACTGGTGATGGTCAATGTGCCAGGCACCGAGGGACATCTTAAGAGAGTCTCTGTAGCGTTTCTTCGGTGCCCCTCTATCACGGTGGCCAGTGGAGAATTCGTCATATAGGGCTATCTTTGGCAGACGAAGATCCTCCATTCTGGAGACGTGCCCTGCCCAGCGTAGCTGCGACCTCAGTAGCATGGCCTTGATACTCGTGATCTCCGCCTGTGCGAGGACATCAACATTTGTGATATACTCGCTCCAATGCATGTTTAGAATGCTGTGGAGACAGCGCTGGTGAAAGCGCTCAAGGAGCCGTAGGTAGCATGTTACTCAGGACTCAGAGCCGTGCAGGAGGGTGGCGAGTACGGCGGCTCTGTATACACTGATCTTCGTGCCCTTCTTCAGGTGCTTGCTGTTCCAGACCCTATTGTACAATCTGCCGAAGGCACTGTTTGCTTTGGCCAGTCTGTTGTGGATTTCCCTGTCGATCTTGGCATCTGATGTGATGACACACCCCAGGTAGGTAAAGTGGTGAACTATCTTCAGCTCAGTCTCACCGATGGTGATACAGGGAGGGCGGTACTCTACCCGAGGTGCGGGCTGGTGGAGGACCCCCGTCTTTTTCAAGCTGACCTCAAGACTAAAGATCTGGGCAGCCTCTGCGAAGCAGGATGTGAGGTGCTGCAGGGCTCTTTCGGTGTGGGCGACAAGGGTAGCGTCGTCGGCAAAGAGAAGATCTCTAACCAGTTGCTCATGTGTCTTTGTGCGGGCTTGCAGTCTTCTGAGATTGAAAAGAATTGCCGTCTAGCCGATAGCGGATGTTGACTGCATCTTCATTGTCAAGGTTTTCTAAGGCCTGCTTGAGCATCATGCTGAAGAAAATGCTGAACAGCGTCGGTGCCAGGACGCAAGCCTGTTGAGTCTGACTTGGCCGTTCTGGTCTTCATGCAACTGGTCGATCAAGCCAAGGAACTTAGGGGGTCAACCGAGGCGTTCCAAGATCATCCACAGTCCCTTTCTGCTCACTGTATCAAATGCCTTTCTTAGGTCCACAAATGCTACATACAGTGCTTTGTTTTGCTCCTGGCATTTCTCCTGAAGCTGTCTGAGGATGAAAATCATGTCTGCGGTGCCCCTGTTTGCTCTGAATTCACACTGAGTTTCTGGGAGGTGATCTTCTATGATGGTACGAGTCAATCTATTCAGGAGCACCCGAGCAAGTATTTTGCCTGCAATGGAGAGGAGAGTGATTTCCTGGTAGTTGGAGCAGTCTGCAACTCTCTGGCTTTTCAAGTCTTTTAAAGTTGCCCACAAGCGACTTTAATCACCAGGTTGCTGCAACACAGCTACCACAACGAGGAGAGCTGATCATGGCACCAAAGAAAAATTTTGAAGCCGATCTGGCTGAGCTGAAGGCCGCATTAGCTAACATCGAAGCTAAGCTAACCCCTGCTTTGCTACAGGAAGCTAAGCTAACGGCTGTGCTTCAGCTGGAGTCTAAACTATCGCCGCTACTGCATCTTTCCGCCAAGAAAAAGCACGTAACGAACAACGAGACAATCGCGAAGATTTGATGGAAAGAAGGATGCATGACTTGGACCAACAAGCATGGATGAATGATGTGATTCTCACGGGACTCCAACTATAGCCCAGGGCGCGGCCTGGTACTACCAGCGCTAGCATGGATGCTAACGGAGCTCTGATGATTGATGCTAATGCGACCGTGGAGGATCAAGTTCAAGTGTTTTTATCGTCTAAAGGGGTTTCCTTGGACCGCGACACGGTCGAAGTCTGTCATCCACTTTCTCGGAGAAAGAACACGGATAAACCAGCGATCAGGTTCGTGAATCGCAAGCATAAGATGGCCCTGATGAAACAACGTAAACAATTAAAAAATACGAAGACGTTTCTTAATGATCATCTTTGCAAATATTACGCTGATCTGGCAAAACACGCGAGGGTCCTACGATCTTAACGACAGATCCAGTCCACTTGGGTCCAGAACTCCAGAATCTTTGTCAAACCACTCAGACCACCGGACCTGACGAAGCCTCTGGAAATAAAATCCATGAAAGACTTTGAGAATTCTGGGATTACGCATGTTTGAACCTCTAATTCAAGCAAAACGTGAATTGTGGACTCATGAAACCATTGAAACCGATGAATGTAAACCCTGACCCGATTATGAAGAACTTGAGCACAATTCCCTTGAAATGAGACCTTCACAGTCTCTTAGTCAAAACAACGAAGATGGTTTACGTAGGGCAGTCGTCTCATGATCGGAAGATGGTGGGTGTTAAGAATGACTTTTTCTGTCTACTAAAAATTACTCAAAATGTTCCTAAGAAAAATCCAAGGACCAGGTCTCATCGATCACAGTTGTTTATTACACTTTTGCAAAAGGGGAAAATCTCACAACACACAACCGGACCGAGTCACGTCCGTGAGAGTTTCTCAGCAAACTCCTCCCAGGCCAACACCTTTATACTCCTTCCTGTGTCAGGAAGGACTTCCTGTGTCAGAGGTGGGACTTCCTGTGTCTGATGTCACAAATCCTCAGCCCATGTGGGCCAGGCGAATCACCTAGGGGGAGGGGGAGGGGTTGCTTCAAGACACACACACAGATCCACACAATTCTGCCAATTAATATTCTTAACAGTTCGGCCCTGTTGTGGGTCTTGAAGCACACGAGCTCACAACAGCAATCCTGAAAACATCAGTTTCAAGTCTCCTGCATGAACAGTTTTAACCTAAAACATCATTAACAGATTTTTCTGTTCCAAGCCCGTGAAGGGGGCGAAAACCCAGTGGGAAAAAATTCCCCCTCGTCCCACTTAAGGTGCGAACACTTCAAAAGCCACGGGTAGCTAAGAAAAGCAGGGACTATAAAAATGTACTTCAAAAAACATACTTTGAAAAATACATTTATCATCGTCATCATCAGAAACATCATTGTCACCAGCCTGCAAAAGATGTACCATAACTTGATTGTAAGTGAAATCAAAATAGAAGAAATAAGGGTCTTGTACGCCCCAAACATATTTAACCAACCGTCCCACATGGATGTATCAACACCTGAATGTTCCTTCATTTTATTGCTCAGACTACGCAGTCTTCTTACGGCACGAGTGAGAGTTCCATCAGCAGCTGTGTTGTTTTGGATGAAAGTGCAACACTCAGCTCCAAAGACGACACGGACTCCGTTCTTCTCAGCCAGGATCATGTCAGTGGCAATGCGGTTCTGGAAGTCCATAAGTTGTGGTTCTTGTTACCTTCTTCACAATCTTGAGTTGGTTGTGGTAGTTGTCACAGTTCCACACAGGAAGCTACAGCTGGATGCAGAAATCGTCATTGCTCTGGGTTTTGTGACCTACTGTAAGGAGCTGGGGTAGGAGATCAGTTGGTTTCTTCAGCACCCAAAGGTTTTGGTACCGGGCGACTTCCACTCCTACCCATCCTTCAGAGGTACCAGCTTCTTGCAATGGTTCTGGTGGGTCCAAGTGGCTCTCTCAGCGAACTTCACAGCAGTGGAGGTGGTGAGTGGAACAGTGAAGGATCTCCCACAGTGGGGTGCAGCCCAGGTTTTTCTTTTTGATCACCTTGATCAGGATCTGGTCACCTGGCTGCAACAGCTCCACCTGTGGGGAACAAGGAACATCTGGCAGATTATTTGTTCTCGACACTTCTTTACTTTTCAGCAATTCTCTCATCCATTCTGTTGTTTCTGTGGTTGGTTATCTGTGGTTGGCTATCAGCTCGGGGCTCTATGCTCCTGGTCTCTTTTTTTTTTTTTTTTTTTTTTTTTTTTTTTTTCTCTCTTCCTTTTGTCAGTCAGGATTTGATCATGCAGAACTGTGCAGGCAAGGACTGATAGGCAGCCTTTGAAGTTATATGGCTTCCATGTTGCTTTGCTATTTGAGTGAGTTAAATGTATTCTAATCTTATCAATGATCAACAATGTATATGTGTAGGTGTCTTTATGTTGTGGTAAGGAATGGCTGTGTGTTAGTCTATGTGTGTGCGTGCGTGGATGAAGATCTGAATGAGTGTGTGGGGGTTGTCCTTCGACTGCAGGCACAAAAATGTAACAACCAAGTGAGAAATAACAAAACACAAAGAAGACTTAAAAGTTCTGTTAGTCAAGGTTAGTCAAAGTCACACAACAGATTAAAAAAAATAATTAAAAACTTAAGGGAACAGAATTAAAGAAGGACCTTATAAAAATTGAAATGGAATATTTAAGTGAAAATGTAAGGGGAAATAAAAGTATAATAAAATGAAATTCAGAGGAATATTCAAGAGAAAATGTAAAAATAAGATTTTTTATTTTTATTTATTTAATTATTTATTTATTTAGTTATCTTATTTCATTTATTTGTTTATTTATCTTTAATTGAAAAGGGAGATTTAAATGCTAGGAATAGCAGTTCAGGAAATACACATAGACATTAAACACGCACACACACACTGAGACAAGTTCCATGCACATACAGCCACACCCTTAGACACAGACAATGTTGCATGCACTCACACTATTTATGGCCAAACACATTCAATTTTTCGTACGAAATTATTTTACTTTATTTACCCAATATCCAGTTTTCTTCTATGCAATTTTATGAGCTCAGTTATCCACAAACCTTAAATTTCACAGCTAAAAACAATAAGTCTCCACCGTCAAAGCCCCTTCATTCCCCTTTCAGAACGGCCCTGCAAGCAACCTCCCTCCTGTCCGGCCTCTACAATTAGCTTAGCTAGCTCAACCACATGAATTCCTTTGTCCGGTAGCCTAGCTTAGCTCAGCCACATGGTCTTTTGTCTGGTAGCTAGCGTTTTTCCACGTGTCTATTCAGTTAGCTTAGCAACTCCACGAGGCCTTCTGTTAGCGTCTCCACGTGGATCCCTCTTTGTTCATGTCAGTTAGCTTAGCATCTGCACCTGGCCTACTAGCTTAGCTCGGCCCCGTTCTTTGTTCGTTCTTCCACACTCAGCTCCCCCCCCACGGTGTTTTTCCCCTCTTTAAATGAAAATAAAACCTCTTTAACAAAACTTATCCTCAGCGCTTTACCATATTTCACTATTTCACTCTTAAATCACTTCTTTTTTTTCCCGACAAAGACTTTTTTTCTCCACAAAACCTTTTATTCCGTCTAACCAACCTATTGTCGACAAACACGTACAACTTTTCATTGGTGCCTGCTGGCGATAGAGTTGATTTAAAATTACTTCTGCCAATGAATGCTTTTTCCCACGTGCATTCCGACGGACCTGATCGATTTCTAATCGACGATTACGTACAATGTACCTTAGCGACCGCTAAAAATATTACCATGTACATTGGCAACCGCTGAAAATATTACCGACCAAAATGCTCCTGTGCCGCGAGCGGAGAACGGACCCGGCGATTGTACTCTTGCAATCCCCCTAGGTTTTACAAACACTTTTTTCTTATTCACGTTTACCTTATGCCTTTTAAAACCTTTAATTAGACTGAATCAATGACTGACCTGGTCCGTTGGCCCTCAGGAGACGTCACCGCCTCGGAGGGCTGCCGCAGGAGGATCCCTAGCGCCGGCCTCGGGCTCAAACGTCGTGTCCGAGGTCTTTGTTACGGATCCCGATACCGGTGTCCGCCCACGTGGAATTCGGCTCACCTCCCGCGCAGTCCTTCGTCGACGGATGTTGTCTCCCGGGTTTCGGCACCAACTGTTAAGAATGACTTTTTCTGTCTACTAAAAATTACTCAAAATGTTCCTAAGAAAAATCCAAGGACCAGGTCTCATCGATCACAGTTGTTTATTACACTTTTGCAAAAGGGGAAAATCTCACAACACACAACCGGACCGAGTCACGTCCGTGAGAGTTTCTCAGCAAACTCCTCCCAGGCCAACACCTTTATACTCCTTCCTGTGTCAGGAAGGACTTCCTGTGTCAGAGGTGGGACTTCCTGTGTCTGATGTCACAAATCCTCAGCCCATGTGGGCCAGGCGAATCACCTAGGGGGAGGGGGAGGGGTTGCTTCAAGACACACACACAGATCCACACAATTCTGCCAATTAATATTCTTAACAGTGGGTTTGATTCCCTGCCCGCCCATGTGTCGAAGTGTCCTTGGGCAAGACACTGAACCCTAAATTGCCTCTGGTGGGAGGCTGGCGCCAGTGTTCGGCAGCGGAGCCACCACCAGTGTATGAATGTGTGTGTGAATGGGTCTGTGACTGTGAAACGCTTTGAGCCCTCGAAGGAGGGTAGAAAGCGCTATACAAGTATACGCCATTTACCATTTAAACCTGTTCCTAAACAAAGATGTAGCTCTGATCTGCTAAGTTTTTTAAAAATGTTCTCTATTAATAAATCATGATTTTTTACTTGGCACTTTTTCGTTATAATAATCATTCTTTGATAAATGCAATCTGCTCAAATTGTCTTTTTTAACAAGAATATTTTGATATATTTTCCTGCAGTAACAAATGAAGTTGATTAGTACTTGATATTTTTTTGAATTTTTTTTTCTTTACATTTGAGAATGTTTAGATTACTGTTGATTAAAATAATGATTTGTCTATGGATGTTTTTGAAATTCTATTACATCACTGATATTATTGATCTTTTATTACCTGAAACTCTATTAATATTTGATTTTAAGTCCTGAACTGGATATTGATAATTCGTGTAGAGAAAATGGTATGGTCGGGGTGGGATTATATAAGTTCGCTTCCTTCCACCCCCTTTCAAATGATCTACTTGTGATTTATTATGTGAAGTTATTTCATGTATTATAACCTGATTGCTTGAAATAAACCATTTCATTCATTCATTTCATTTCTTGGTTCTGGTCAGTGAAAAACAGGCCACAATGGTTGAATGTTGCAGAATCCTTGTCAAACAGAAACAAAAAGTCTATGATTGAATCCAAGTGTGGTAGAGACATTTCTGGTGGAATCCAGAACAATTCAAGTGAACCCTCTCATCTTTAATTGGTTTTGTGCCACGTCAGTAATGCTGAGCTCTGAATTTAAAAAGCAGAAATAATGGTTTTAATGACTGCATTTATTTATTTATTTGACATTTAAATCAAGAATGGGAGGATAAAGTCTCTTGAGATGAAACATCTAGTTTCCGAGAGGGTCCTCCTTTTCAAATAAAAATAAACATATTAAACAAGAATGGCAGAGAAAAAAGAAAAAAAAACCAGAACTGCTTTAGCAATGGAAAAAACTACAACACTCACACATTATTAAACATTCATTCCCAAAACACAGGCTCACAATATACACCTCTCCTCAGCATATCAAATAATAATAACAATAACAAATAATATAAATACAAATCTAACACACAATAAAATAAAGAAGTAAAATAAAAACACTAATAACTAGATGTAAATATGGATATGCTCTCCTCTCATATAGAGCAGATTCCTGTCCCACATTCATCCAATCCTGATGAACTGGTTTCTTTGTATAATAACAGCCTTTCTGATGTACTGAACACTTTTGCTCCTGTTAAAACCCGGTCTGTATCCTTCACTAAGTCTTCTCCCTGGTTCACCCCGCAACTTCATGAAATGAAAGCCAAATGCCGCCAACTAGAGCGACTTTCCAAAAAAACTGGCTCTCCTGTTCATGAAGAATTATTCAAAGCACAGATTTTACAATACAAGGACCTGGTCTCTCTTACTAAAAATAATTACTTTACAGATTTGATTGATGCAAATAAGGGAAATTCCAAAACTCTTTTTTTCTTTAATGAACAATATCTTTCAACCGCGCAACACTCTTCCTCCTCATTTCTATTCGACTGACACCTGTAATTCTCTTCTGACATTTTTCAACCAGAAAATTCAAGCTATCCATCAGCATCTCCATTCCTCCCCCCTTGCTCCCATCCCTTCTGATTCCTTTTCTGTTAGTCAAACATTTTCATCATTTCAGCTCCCCGATCACAGTGAAATATCACGCCTTATTCAAAAGTCCAAACCATCAACATGTCTGCTTGATCCCCTCCCAACATCCCTAGTTAAATTCTGCCTCCCCTCTCTTCTTCCCTTCATATCTGCTATTATCCTCTCCTCATTAACATCTGGTATTGTTCCCTCACTCCTCAAGACCGCTGCTGTTAAGCCAATTCTGAAAAAACCCGGTTCAGACCCAAATTCCTTTAATAATTTTCGTCCTATTTCCAATCTTCCCTTCATCTCCAAAATACTAGAAAAAATAGTCGCCACCCAACTTCACCTTCATCTCAGTCAAAACGGTCTCTTTGAGCCATTTCAGTCAGGTTTCCGCCCCCAGCATAGCACAGAAACTGCCCTGTTGAAAATCACAAATGACCTTCTGCTAGCAGCTGATTCTGGACTCGTCACCATCCTCATCCTCCTCGACTTAAGTGCGCCATTTGATACCATATCTCACTCCATCCTCCTGCAAAGACTTTCATCTCTTGGTATCAAGTCCGCCCCCCTCCGTTGGTTTAATTCTTACTTTACAAGCCGCACCCAATTCATCCAACTGAAATCATTTAAATCCCAATCCTCACCCATTTCCTCTGGTGTTCCTCAAGGTTCAGTTCTCGGTCCTCTCCTGTTCATAACCTATCTCCTACCCCTCGGCAATATATTCCGTAAATTTAACATTGATTTTCATTGTTTTGCTGATGACACCCAGCTCTATCTGTCTAGTAAACCCAACTCCTCTCTTCCTCCATCCTCCCTCTCCTCCTGCCTGTCTGAAATTAAAACTTGGTTCACCATAAACTTCCTCAAACTCAACAGTGACAAAATCGAATTACTCCTTGTAGGTTCTAAATCCACCCTTTCCAAAGTCTCCAATTTCACTCTTTCCATTGACTCCTCTTCAGTTTCTCCCTCCCCTCAGGTTAAGAGTCTGGGTGTCATTCTTGACAGTTCATTATCCTTTCAATCACACATCAATAGCATTACCCGGTCTGCCTACTTTCATCTTCGCAATATTAATCGTCTCCGCCCCTCACTCACCGTCCATTCTGCTTCCATTTTAGTTCATAGTTTGGTTACCTCTCGCCTCGATTATTGCAACGCCCTCCTGTCTGGTCTTCCTAATAAGACTCTAAATAAATTACAATTGGTCCAGAATTCAGCTGCTCGCATCATCACCAGAACTCCCTCCTTCCACCACATCACTCCCGTTCTCCAACAGCTGCACTGGCTCCCGGTTACTTTCAGGATTCAATTCAAACTTCTTCTTTACACTTTCAAAGCCCTCCATAAAATGGCTCCTTCATATCTATCTGATCTTCTACATATTAAAACCCCGTTCCGCTCTCTCGGGGCTTCCTCTTCCCTTCAGCTTTCTGTCCCTCCTGCCCGCCTGGTTACCATGGGGAGCCGAGCCTTCAGTCGCTCGGCTCCTCAACTCTGGAACTCTCTGCCTCCTGACCTCCGCAATGTTGACTCCTTTTCAGTTTTTAAATCCAAACTCAAAACATGTCTGTTCAAATCTGCTTTCCCAAATTCATGACGCTCCTTCATTTTTAATCTGATTTTATCATGATGTCAACTTATTTATTGTGTTTTTTAATTTATTTTTAAGTGATGTTATTATGTTTTTATCTATATATATACACATATATATATTTTACTTTGTACAGTGTCCTTGAGTGTTCTGAAAGGCGCTTTCAAATAAAATGCATTAATAACAATAACATGTATGTTCAAGATTAACCAAAACAGCTTTTGTGAATGCAGGAAATGACCTTATGGAGCGTAAAGATTGAGGAAGATTATTCCAGTCACTTGGTGCCTTAAAACAAAATGCAGATTTACCGGATTGTTTGCAAATTCTAGGAACAGAAAAAAGAAACCTGGTTATTGTGGCGTAGATTATGTTATGAAGTATAAGGTACCAAGTACTGTTTCAAATAAAAAGGAAAGTCAAAATAAATACCTTTAAAAACAAACTCAAACAAAAGATTGAGGAAGATTATTCCAGTCACTTGGTGCCTTAAAACAAAATGCAGATTTACCGGATTGTTTGCAAATTCTAGGAACAGAAAAAAGAAACCTGGTTATTGTGGCGTAGATTATGTTATGAAGTATAAGGTACCAAGTACTGTTTCAAATAAAAAGGAAAGTCAAAATAAATACCTTTAAAAACAAACTGTAACCAATGAAATTGCCGTCTACCTGATGGTGAGAGCCAACCCAAACTATTATATAACGTACAATGATGAGTTGTATAAGGACAACGAAGAATAAAACAACAGAGACTGTTATAAATGATATCTAAAGAATGAAGACTGGTAGAAGTAGTATTAAGGAATATTAAGTGTCCATAGTCCAGAATTGGAAGAAGTAGTTGTGAGACGAGTCTTTTTCTGACATAAATATTAAAACTGACTGATGGAGAATTTTGAGGTATTATGTTAGTTTATTTGTAATAGAGTGAATATGAGTATGAAATGATAAATTAGGTTCAAGCCAAATTCCAAGGTACTTAAAAGACGTAGTAGCCTCAAGAGGAGAAGAATCTAAAAAAATGTAAATCAAGAATTGATCCCTCTGGGTTCATGGAGTGTTTCTGAAAAAGCATGGAGTATGATTTAGCTTTGTTCAATATAAGTTTGTTAGAGTTTAACCAGTATTGTATAAAGTTAAAATCATGCTGCAATGATAAATGAATTTCTGTGATACTTGGTTTAGATCATTAAATAATAGTATCATCTGCATAAAGATGAATGTTACATTTTCAGCTGCAGTTTGGCAGGTCATTAATAAAAATGGAAAATAACAATGGCCCAAGGGAGGATCCTTGAGGAATACCTTTATTTATTCCAGTGAAATTAGACGAGGCGCCTCTAAAGGAAACATACTGACGGCGATGGTGAAAATAGGAACTAAACCACGAGAGCAGGGTATTAGACACGCCAACTGCACATAATTTATCCAAAAGCAAGTAATGATCAACCAAATCGAAAGATTTTGTGAGATCAAGAAAACTGGTACCTGTGCACATATTGTTGTCAAAATTAGAAAAAACATCATTGGTGAATTTCATAAGCGCAGTAGTGGTGGAGAAGTGCTTTCTGAATCCAGATTGGAAGTGAGATAAAATATTGTTGGAAGAAAAAAATTTTGACGGCTGATTAAAAATAATTGACTCCGCAACTTTCACAACACTGTTGATGATAGCAATGGGTCGGTAATTATTTAAATTGTGAATATCACCACTTTTTTGTTACGGAATAACTTTGGAACATTCCCATACAAGAGGGACAACACAAGTCGAAAGAGAGAAATTAAGAAGTACAGCTAAAGGAGAGGATAGAATGGAGGATGCTAATTTAAAAAATTTAGCATCAATGCCATCTGGACCAGGTCCATTGTTAGAAGACAGCCTGCTTAAAGCCTGGGACACATCAACCGGGCTTACTGGTGTAAATTCAAAAGAACTGTTGCAAGGAAGATGGTTGCAAAGAGGGGAAATGAAGATTGCACCCGAGGCATTTGAGAAAAATGCAGACTAAAGGTATTAGCTATTTCAAGAGGGTCGTTAGTAGATTTACCAGTTAGTGTATTCACTTTTCTCTAAAATTTCTTTGAATTGTTAAAATTGTTTTCTAAGCTGCACCTATAATAATTTGCTTTAGAGTTCCTAGTTTGGGTGGTGCAGATGTTACATAGATGTTTATATTCCTCCCAATCTTCAGGTAGTTTAGTAAGTTTGTGTTTATTCCAAGCCCTGTCCCTCTGTTTAAAAAGATTGATAAGATCACCGTTTACCCACGGCAAATGATGTCCTTTGACTTTCACGGTTGTCCACGGAGCATGTCTATCAATGACTTGCTTGAGTTCTGAGTAGAAAAAGTCCCATGCAGTTTGAGCTTCAGGAATAAGATTAATTCTATTCCAGTCTACCCTTTGAAGATCACGTAAGAATAAATCATTGTTAAAGAATTTGGTGTTACAAATTTCAATTAATTTTGGAGGAATGTGCAGAGCTCTTATTTTCCAAATGCAGTAAATGACTGAGTGATCACTAAAACTATCCAATAGGATGCCAGACTTAGCGATTCTTTTAGGGTGAGTAACTAAAATCCAATCAAGAAGGGACTGACTAATGGAAGTTATTCTAGTTGGTTGCTTAATAACCTGTGTTAATTTTAAGCTGTTGACCAAATGACGCTCAGGCTGTGTACAGGAGTCACACCAGTCCAAATTAAAATCCCCCATCGAAATAAGTTCACCAGAGTCACCAAAGCAGGATATAGTAGATAATATATTTCTGAGGGATTCCATTTTAGGAGAAGAGGGAGGTCGATAAATGTTACCAATAATTATTTTTTGTGAGTATGAAGAAGAATAAAGATACCTTCGAAAAGTGCAGGTGCCACTTTGGGAGTAATCAGTCTTGATTTAATATTTGACATAACATATGTAGCAACACCCCCACCTCTGGACCCTCTATCAGCCCTATACAACATAAAGTTTTCAATTTTAATTGAAGTGTCACTAATTCCTTTAGATAGCCAAGTTTCAGAAAGCGTAATTATATTTGGATTATTATAAGAAAGCCACGCTCTAATTTGGTTCGGAAGTCAAAAATGGCCTGCTTTACTTTTTTCTAAATTGTTTTCTTTTTATAATGAGATAAGGAAGAACCTCTCTCCATTTCCTGCACAAAGATGTCGCAACTTTATCTGATTTAAGTCTTTTTATTTTGTGGATAATAACAAAAAAAAACAGTGAGAAAAACACCACAAAAGTTGTTTTTTTTGGTCTATTTTTATTTATTAGTGGAATACGCTCCTCAAACGTCTTGAGTTCAACTTGTGCACCAGCCTTTATTTCTCTAAAACCTCCGAACAAATGAGTTGATTGACAGAACCGCAACAGACTACGTGGTTCGTTCACTGAGATCATTAGTGGACCCTAACTCAGACTGCTATGATATATTATTATCATTTATCTACTATCTGCAGCAAAACGAAGCAGTTTGTCAGAGAAAATGTCGAACACAATTATACACAGTTATATACCAATTATAAACTATAAATTCATCAGTTTCTCCGCCTCCGGCAAAGACGTTCATCGGTCCAGGATCTAAAACCCCCGAAACAAACGGGTTGATTCACAGAACCCAGGGCCACTCAGCATTTTTGCTTGGTTCGTTCACTGAACTCTGGACATCCACAGCAAAACAAAGCAGTTTATCAGAGAAAATGTTGAACACCACAGCTGATCCATTTAAAATTCATTGATTGACAAAGACATGAAGCGGCCTGAGTTGGGCCGGATGGCTGTTTGGGTCTGCTAGTGTTTGCAACTTGTTTGTTCAAGAGTTTTAGGCAAATAAAGGGAGCGGGCATGAGGAATGCAGATCCACGATAAATAAAAAAGACTTAAAAAACAGCTTTAGTGGAGTTATTTGTTCTGTTGTTTTTATTGTTAACCACAAAATAAAGAGACTTAAAACAGGGAAACTCTCAGCGTTTCAATGCTAGAAAGAGATGGGGGGGGGGTTCATTCTTCATTCTTCATCATCCTGTTACGGCGAGATAACAATTTTACGAGATTGTGGGTCTTGTTATGACGAAAAAAAACAAAAAAAATAGCAGGGCAGGCTGTTTTCAGCTTTCATGCATTTGAAAACAGTCATGTGGAATGGCAATATTATTTAGGACCAAATTCAAAAGGTATTTTGTAACCAAAACAAAGGATTTTGATACCAAAGCTGATCAGTCACACTCATTTATTTATTATTTCGACTTGAAAAGTATTAATTCTTAACCTATGCATTTTGATTGCAGGTTTGAAATTTTTGAAGATAAAACTATGACTTTAGTTCTTGTTTTATTCTTTCTTTCTTTTTTTACTTCACAAATACTACTTTATAAATAAGATTTTTAAAAAAGTCTGAACATCAGGTATTGCAGTACTTTTTATTGCAATTATTCCCATTCATTCATGTTCAAAGGTGTTTCTGTTGCATTTTTTTAGGAAATGACTCTGATGAAGATGTTCTTCCAAAGTCTAAAGTGAAGAAGAAGGGGACAGAGTCAACAAAGGTGTCCGAAGAACAGGAAGATGACTCTGGGGAGACGAGTGACATGGTGGCTGAAGATTATGAGGATGATGATGACATTGATGGTGGGTTTGAGGTGGAAGCTGACAACAACAGCCAGGAAGCAGATGGGTCGAGTGACAGAGATGAGAGACAAGCACAGTTATCAAGTGGGAACAGCCGGTCTGAATCAAAGCCATACAGCTCTGTCACACACAGGTGTGAGGTGAGACGTCTGCAAAAACACATGCACACACTCAGATATGTGTCACACTCGTACACAAAGTCTTACACATTCACATAAAGATCTGAGGAAGCATACATATGATCATGTGCACACACAGTGATGTACATGATCAGGCTTTGGATCCTCCCCCTACCCCCCCAGCTCCTCTATCAGAACTGAGAACTTTTTAAAATTTTTTAATCTGCTCCTAATTCACCACAATTTGTATAAAGAAATACTCAGAAAGGCCATTGTAATCTTAAATGTTATGTATTTCCTCCATCATCAGAAAAATGTTACGAACCTCTGTCCCCTTCCCCATCCCTGGCGGGGAGGGCAGGGACCCTCGGCCTGGTGGTCTTGTCTCTTGGGTGCCGGTCTCCTAGGCCTGGCAGCATCCTCTCTACGCCATGAGTGGGATCCCCGATATTTAAGATCTAGAGCAGGGGATCAAATCACATCGGAGCCTGGGGGTGTCCAGGTCTCGGTGGTGCGGATTCCGGTCCTTGCTTTTGAGAACTGGGCCTCTCCAGGAACTCCAACTGTGGGTGGGCCTGGTCAGGCCTTGTTTACATTGTTCCTTTGGGACCTTTGTTTCTCTTGGGTGCGTCCCTCCTCGGCGGGGGTGGGCGGCCTTCTCCTTGCTGTCCCCTGGACCTCCCGCGGTGGGGCGGGCAGTTGTCTGGAGCATGGGAGTGGGTCTCCCTTGGGGGGCTCTGACTCGTACCTGGGGTGGGGCGGGGGGATGCTCGGTGCTGCTGGGTGGTGGTGGGTTGTTCTTCTGGGTTGGGGGGCTCTCCGGTGGTGGGTTCTCGCATCAGACCTTCTGGTGCGGTGGGGGGGGGCTGCTCTTCTGGCTGGGCTGGGGCCTGCACTCTCTGTGCCTTCCTGCTCTTGGGTGTGGGGGGCCTCTGCGGCGGTCCCGCGTGCCCTGGTCTGGTGGTTTGGCGGGGTTGCCCGGTGGACGGATTCTCTTCATGGCTCCGTGGTGGGAGTTGTGGGGTCCTGGATGCTGCTGCTTGGCGTGGGGATGGCCGGGTGTTCTCCCCCTTTGTACATTCCATCATTATCCACGTTAGCAAAAACATAAACACTCACCTGATCACAGGTGTCAGCTCACCTTAGCACTAATAGTACACGGGACAGAATGAAAGACTTTGTGTATCTGTTTGTATGACTAAGTGTGTTAGCTGCAGTTGAATTTTGTACATTTTGACTAGTTTAAATGTGGAGATTATTTCAACCATCAGGTATGTGTGTAATTACAGAGTGTGTGTAGACAGGTCCCGCCCATTCTAGTTTACTATTTAGACCTGGTTGTTTTAGGATGTTGCCATTTTGTTTTTTCTCTAAAGCCCACATCTGTTTGCTCAGCTGTTGGACAGGACAAGTTTAAAAAAAAAAAAAAAAAAAAAAAGAAAAATGTTACAAGAACATACTAAAAATGGTTGGCTACCACTACAGCCTCGTCTTTGGCAGGGGTCTTGATCCCCCTTTTTTACACAAACATTCACCTGAGCACAGGTGTCAGCTCACCTTCTTATCAAGCAGTATGCGTGATGGAATAAAATGCTTTGTATTAAAGTTAAAAGTAGGGTTGGCTGATATGGAATTATTCTATGTTTCAATATCGTTTTTTTCACATCAGATGATAGCGATATATATCAAGATATAAACCAAATAATTATAATTGTCAAAATTGAACAAAACATATAATCATCAGCAGGTCGTTTTAATTTAAATATTTAATTCCTATCATCATACTTTCAACATAACATATGCATTGAAAATAATGCAACTATACTGCTCCCAAAAATGAAAGGAACATTTTTTATTGGTCCTGGCATGAATTGAATGAAACCTGTCAGATAACTTTCTTGTTGGTTCAGCAGCTGAGGGCCTCGTTCATCAATTTCAGCTGTATTGGTGTTCATGAATTAACAACAGGTGCACTTCAGTGGCAACAATTAGAAAACCCTCCAAACAGGACTGGTGTTCCATGTGGAGGTCATTTCAAGTTTCTCCTCTTGATCTTTTTTGGCTGGTTTTCCACTCGTGCTGATTTTGGCTTGTGTAATTCTCTCTACTGGCAGTATGAGGAGATTCCTTAACCCTACAGAAGTTGCACAGGTTGTCCAACTTCTCCAGGATGGAACATCCACACGTGCTGCAGCAAGAAGGTTTAGTGTGTCTCCCAGCACAATCTCCAGAACATGGAGGAGATTTCAGGAGACTGCTGGTTATTCTGGGAGAGCTTGACAGGGCCATAGAAGGTCCTCAACCCCTCAGCAGGACCCATACCTGCTCCTTTGCGCAAGGAGGAACAGGCTGAGCACTGCTCGTGCCCTACAGAATGACCTCCAGAGGGCCACTGGTGTGAATGTCTCTAACCCAAACAATCAGGAACAGACTTCATGAAGGGGCCTGAGGGCCCACGTCCTGTAGTGGGCCCTGTGCTCACTGCCCAGCACCGTGGAGCTCCACTGGCATTTGCTCAAGAACACCAGAATTGACAATTCCTCCACTGGCGCCCTGTACTTTTCACAGACCAGAGCAGGTTCACCCTGAGCACCTGTGATAGACGTGAAAGAGTCTGGAGAAGACCAGGAGAACGTTCTGCTGCCTGCAACGTGGTTCAACATGACAGGTTTGGTGGTGGGTCAGTGATGGTCTGGGGAGGCATATCCATGGAGGGACGCACAGACCTCTACTGCCTAGGAAATGGTGCTCTGACTGCCATAAGGTATCCAGATGAAATCCTTCAACCCATTGTCAGACCCTACGCTGGTGCAGTAGGTCCTGGTTTCCTCCTAATGCACCACAATGCCCGGCCTCACGTGGCAAGAGTCTGCAGGCAGTACCTGGAGGATGAAGGAATTGAAACAATTGAATGGCCTTCACCATCCCCTGACTTAAACCCAATAGAACATCTCTGGGACATTATGTTTGGGTCCATTAGGCGCCGCCAGGTTACTCCTCAGACTGTACAACAGATCAATTCAATTCAATTCAATTTTATTTATATAGCCCAATATCACAAATTCAATTTGCCTCATTGGGCTTCATGCCTGCAGTTTTTACAGATGCACAGATGGAGTCATAAAATATGCACAATAGGTAAAAACTAAACAGACTATAAAGAACAGGTCATCCCTGTCCTTAGACCCTCCCTCGCGGTAAGGAAAAACTCCTAAAAAAAACCTGAGTCAGGAAAAAAAAGAAGAAACCTTAGGGATTCCCACATGAGGGAGAGATCCCATCCCAGGACGGACAGGCGATACCAGAACGGTTAAAGGAAAGTTAGCTGCTAAAACTGCATATATGAGTAGAGTTCATTCATATAGAGCTGAGTTCATTCATATAGAGCTGAGGGACGAGTGATGATTAAGTCCATAGTCCAGATGAGGCAGAACTGCAGACCACGACCAGGAGCAGGAGGACAGACGACCCACCAGGAATCACTCCCACTCAGAGATGCAGGATGGTGACGGATGGTGACGGGGCTTCATCCAGATGGGCGGGGCTTCGTCAGGATCACCAACAAGTCTCCCGGAAACTGCAATCTCTCCCGGTCTCCCACAGGGGAGTCGGAGAGAAGGAAAAACATGTGAATTATACTGCACCACCAACAAAGGCATACAATTAGAAGTAAATAAAAAAGTAGAGGAGAGGAGAAGTAGATGGAAAAGAGGACAGAGCCCCAGTGCACCATACTTTTCCCAGCTTCTAACTTCTAGCAGCCTTCTATGTTATTATGTAGAGAATATACATATTTCATCATTTATATTTCAAGCATATATTGGAGAAGTATGTGATTATAATAATTATTTCCCCAAACTTCAGAACAGTATGGGAGCATTATGTTAATTATTCTATGATTACTGGCTAGTCTGGCAGAACGCCTGTCCAAATAGGAATAATCAGGGATCAGGGATGCCCTCACACAGATCTGGGAGGAAATGCCACAAGACACCATTCGTCGTCTCATTAGGAGCATGCCGCCACGTTGTCAAGCATGCATACAAGCTCGTGGGGGGCACACAAGATACTGAAAAGCATTTAGATTTGCAGAAATGAAGTTTTGGAGAAAATGGACTAGCCTGCCACATCTTCATTTCACTCTGATTTGATGGTGTCTACACAATTGAGCCTCTGTAGACTGAAAACTTTTATTTCATTAAGAGACTTGGCATCATTTTGTTCCTAAGACACTGCCCTGTCGTTATTTGTATAGATATCCAACTTCATATTGAGATCTGATGGATCTAATGTGTTTCTTTAAAGTTCTCCTTTCATTTTTGTGAGCAGTGTAGTTGTTTAAATACCTAAGGAAATGTATATATGTGTGTTTCGAAGCATATATGAAGTACAGTGGTGTGAAAAACTATTTTCCCCCTTCCTGACTTTTTATTCTTTTGCACGTTTGTCACACTTAAAAATTTCTGCTCATGATCTTAATTTCGCTAAAAAACATCTCGATGACTGCCAAGACTCCTGGGAAAATATCTTGTGGACTGACGAGACAAAAGTTAAACTTTTTGGAAGGTGCGTGTCCCGTTACATCTGGCGTAAAAGTAACACAGCATTTCATAAAAAGAACATCATACCAACTGTAAAATACGGTGGTGGTAGTGTGATGGTCTGGGGTTGTTTTGCTGCTTCAGGACCTGGAAGGCTTGCTGTGATAGATGGAAGCATGAATTCTACGGTCTACCAGAAAATCCTGAAGGAGAATGTCCGGCCATCTGTTCCTCAATTCAAGCTAAAGCGGTCTTGGTGCTGCTGCAGGACAATGACCCAAAACACACCAGCAGATCCACCTCTGAATGGCTGAAGAAAAACAAAATGAAGACTTTGAAGTGGCCTAGTCAAAGTCCTGACCTGAATCCCATTGAGATGCTGTGGCATGACCTTAAGAAGATGCTTCATGCTAGAAAACCCTCAAATAAAGCTGGATTGCAACAATTCTGCAAAGATGAGTGGGCCAAAACTCCTCCAGAGCGCTGGAAAAGACTTGTTGCAAGTTATCGCAAACGTTTGATTGCAGTTATTGCTGCTAAGGGTGGCCCAACCAGTTATTAGGTGCAGGGGCAATTACTTTTTCACACAGGGCTATGTGGGGTTGGATTTATCTTCTCCCTAAATAATAAAAACATTCATTTAAAAACTACATTTTGTGTTTACCTGTCTTACCTTCGACTAATATTAAATGTGTTTGATGATCAGAAATATCTTGTGTGACAAACATTCAAAAGAATAAAAAGTCAGGAAGGAGGCAAATAGTTTTTCACACCACTGTATATAGCACTAGACCGTTTCATTTAGAAACAAAGATTTAATTCCACTAATACATTTTAATGTCTTCAGGCTTTACAGAGCAAACATTAAATTATAACAGAACTTTACACAGGAATACCTTAGGGATTTTGTGTTTTAAACTTTTTTCAAAATTTCTTTTAAGAAACTGAAACTACAGGGAGGTAATTTATAAATGGTATGAACATGTCACTGTTTTTATCCAACTGTAAACTCAATTTCATGCTGAGAAAAAACTGAGATTTACCTGAAATTTTCCAAATCTGTCTCTAAGTGATTACCTTTAACAATAAACCATAACAAAAACAACCTGGAAACAAAGATTCAGACTATTGTTATATATCATTGACATTAGCTGGAGTGCTCTCACTTGGGAAGGAGGCTGGGGTTTTATCACATTATCTGACACAGGTTCCAGTTTTTCGTAAAACACTTGCTGCTAATATACAGATATACAGTTGTTTCATTATATATATTAGTGATGGGAATTCCGGCTCTTTTAGAGAGATCCGACTCTTTTGGATCGGTTCATTAAAAAGATCCGGCTCTTTAGGTGGTTTTGTTGCTTTAAGTATTTTGTTATCAACAATTATATAAAATTATGCACAAAATAAATTACTAATATAACAAAACTTGTTTTTCTTGTAAATATGTTTTTATTTCACTCATATAACAGAAAAATAAATAAAACATAATATAATACAGAAAACAACTGTTGACAATTCACCTCAGCTGTTCTGCTATTAAATTTTTAACCTTTTCTTTGTAAACAAATTCACATTGAAAACAATATAAAACTCTGCAACCACAACACAAAATACAAATGAAAGTTTACAAAACCAATAAATAAAGACATTTATTCACAATAACATTAAGAAAGAGTCTGAGCTTTGAGGATGAAATCTGGTTCTTCTGTCAGTGATGATCTGCTCTGTGTTAGAGAAGATTCTGCACAGGTTGGTATTGGAGTTCTAGAGAATGATTTCCTGCAGATTCTCTTCCTTCATTCTATCAAGAAAAGTCAGAAGGTTCCAGTTTGTTCTTCTTTACTGATGATCTCTTCTTTACGTGTTGATGTTGTCTCTCTGTCTCTTGCGCTGCTGCACGTGTAAGCCCCCCCCAACACACACACCTGCAGTGCCAATGTGCGCACGCTCAGCTTTTTGTCTCTTTCTCTCCTTTTCTTTTCATCCCTGTTTAACATTTTTCCATTGCAATTCTTGAGGTTGAAGTAAATATTTTACCCTCTCTCTGTGTGGAAATCACGATCACTGACGGTCCTCTGATCAAGTGTTTAGTAACTAACATAAATTGCATGATCCTCGGGATGTCTTGTTCCCCCCCTGCCATCGCACCCCCACCATTTGAGAAACACTGCCTAACCCTGGTCTCACACCGCTAGCGTTAAAGCGCCGATGCATTGTGGGAGCGTTCTAGCTACAACTGACGGCTCATACTAGCTCCTGGTCGGCTGCAGCCACAGGCTCTGCTGCCAACCACGCAAAACTCCAAACTCACACATGTTCACGCTAAGCCCCCCTTTGTTTGCTGTGGTTCAGCTGGGTCGTCCATTGAAATTTGAACCAAACTAAACAAATTCGCAGCAACGCAGAGCCTGACCGCAGATGCAGGACGTGAATGCCTGCAGTGGGAATTCCTCCCGCACTTTTAAAGTTACGTAAAGAGTGCGTTGCTCGTATCTGAGCCGTAACACTAGCGGTGTGAGCTAATGTTTTGTTGTTTGCTTCGTGACCACTGGCTCTCTTCTTCTCTTTCCCTCTTTGTGTGCTGTGCTACTGTTGCTGAGAGTGTGACTACCGCCCCTCCTCCTCTGCTCAGTTAGAATTACAGCACAAACACATTTGACCAATCATTGAGACATGAGGAGAAAAAAAAGGGAGTGAGGGTAGTAAGGAGGAGAGTAAGGAGTCGTCTCGCGTCGTTCACTTCAACGAGCCGGTTCTAAGAGCCGTTTCGTTTTCAACCGACCCATCAGTAGTATAGAGCTGGTCCACTGTTCCGTGACCAGGACAGAAACCGCACTGTTGTTCTTGGATCTGAGGTTTGACTAGCAGGCGGATTCTCCTCTCCAGTACCCTGGCATAGACTTTCCCAGGAAGCTCATATATATTTTAATGCTATATATATTTAAAAATGTATTTATTGATTTTCACTTATTTATTTAATGTTGATTTTAAATAGTTAATGACACATTTATTTAATTATTTAATGGTGTATATTAGGGATGCAACGATACAGTCTGCTCACGGTTTGGTACGTAGTCCCACTATTCCACAGATTATGATTTCTTTGAAAACGGAAACAACATAACAAAGAAATCAGATTTTTTTCCAAGTTCACAGCTTTTGGCACTTATTGCAGAGTCACACTTATCTGGAACTCTTGTGAGCTTTTAAACATCAAAACCTATATGCAATTTAATCAAATGAAAACTCCAACAATCTAAGCTTTGCTCATAAGTCTTGACAGCCTGCACCACTGCACTCTTTATTTACCAGCGTGAGGACCATCTTATAATGGACATTTACAGAGATAGTTTTCTTTTACCCAGGAAGTCCAGCTGTACATGGAAAGTTGTGCGTTTTTACCAGGTCGTCTTCAATTTGCACAATTGTTCATAAGGAGCAGGTATATATAGATTTCTCTGTGAAATCTGGACGTGCTGGTACTCTATATTGTAGATCAACTGTTTTCATTAAATGACTAAAGCTCTCATTATCAACCACTGAAAAAAGACTGCAGAGATTTAACAATAAACACTCTGATGGTGTTTATCTGAGGCAACACTGTTAAGTCTTTAGAAATATATCTGGGATGTTTTCATTGTGTCACCTGCTTAGTTGCTCAACTTTAACACAGTGACAGAGCTAGGTGATGACGTCAGAGATGGGCGGTCATGTTGAACATTTATTCCCACATTGTACGATATAGAGGAGACAAATCTTGTAAAGATTGTACTTGTTTTTTGCTCCCTGATCCTCATTTTCAATGGTGAACCATAGATCTTTTCACACCGCAGGATTCATTGTTGGTGGCGCTATTGTTTTTAGCATTTGGGGTCCTCCTCCCAGTGGAAGGGCAAAATATTTCTTTTTAGGGCGGGGCCGGGGGAGAGTAGGAGCAGACAAGCTCTGCGACAATGACATGAATACACAGACACACTCTAAAGGGAGCTCACAGTGGGACTGGATAAATAAAATGCGTATCGTGAAAAATGGCGTACCGAACGGTTCGATTTTACGTTGAATATTGTTGCATCCCTAGTGTATATATTCTTGTTATTTTTGCTCTTTTGGTCCTCCTTAAAACAATACCTAGTACCTCCCACACAGGAGGTCCCAACCCACTGGTGGAGTGGGTTGGGAGCATTTGTCCCTCAAATGCTCCCAACCCACTCCACCAGACCCAAACAGCAGTTTTAAACAATGCTGAGAAATGTGTGAGTGATCAAAATACCCACTTTGGGGTTGTTTATAGTGAAGAATGAATATAATAACACTTAAAAGTTCAAAAAGTTGATTTTGCATGAAATAGCGCCTTTAAGCCTTCATAGTTACAAATGCTTCATTACTATGATGTTTCAACAAATGTCAGTCAAGTCTACTAGTAAAATTTAATTATAATACTTGTTTCTTTCTAGGACTGTGGGAAAAAATTTACACACACAGGAAATTTCAAGAGACACATGCGCATTCACACAGGAGAGAAGCCGTTCAGCTGCCGGGACTGCACCAAAGCTTTCTCTGATCCTGCAGCTTGCAAAGCTCACGAGAAAACACATAGGTAAGTTTCATAGTTCTTTTTAAAAACATTCATTACTCTGGAGCTCTTCAAACTTAAGTAACAAAATGCTCTGCTTTCTTAAGTCCACTGAAGCCATACAGTTGCTCTACGTGTGGAAAAAGCTACCGTCAGATTAGCCTTCTCAACTTGCACCACAAACGGCACACAGGCGAAGCACGTTACAGTTGTGAGGTCTGCAGCAAGCTGTTTACTACATCCGGCAATCTGAAACGCCACCAGCTGGTGCACAGTGGCGAAAAGCCCTATCACTGCGGCTACTGTGAGAAATCTTTCTCCGATCCCACTGCCAAGATGCGCCATCTGGAGATTCATGACATGGAGAAGGGCAACAAGTGTCCACACTGCGACAAACGCTTTAACCAGGTAACATCAGGAACTGGAGCACTCTTGCGCCTTTACATATCTGATTTGTGGTCTGCAGTTTAGTGCAAATCCTGACCCCTTCCAAAAAATAATATGATGAAAAGGTGTATTAATTTTCATACTTCCATTAAAAATAATTACCTTTCATACAACATACATTCAGGGGCCACTTTAATAGATTTCAATAGATTTCTAAATTTATTTAGTTTTTCAAAATTGCTTTTCTCAAAAATTATTTGGTTACATTAAAAATAGATTAATTACATTACTTAATTACAAGTCATGATTACAGGTGGGACGAACTATTGATATGACGAACTATTGCAATATTTCAACTCTCGAACGATTACCAGTCCATGAATCAGTTTCTTACAAAAATACCATAAAAAGTCCAGTCCATGAGCGCAATAGTGAAAGCTAAAGATGCCGTTGCGAAACCAAAAAATTTATTTTTGGGCATTTTTACTGGGCCAATAAGTTTTTAGCCTACATGCCTAAAAAACAGAGTAGGATATAGCGCGGACACGGAGTGCACTTTCTTCTCTGCTTTTCTGCATGCAGTGGTGAGGGGCTGGGCTCCTCGCGCTCTCTCACCACCTGCTCTGCTGATGGATGAAAACGCAAGAGGGTAGAAGAGTGGCCGCGAGCGCACAGGTCCAAGCTGTACAGTGGCCGGGAAGTGCAAAACAATAATACATTTACCCAAACACTTTTACAAGTTTATCAATTTTTACAAATATATCAAAACACTTTTACAAATATGTAAAAACACATTTACAACTTGACGGAAACATTTTTACAAGTCTGCCCATAGTCTGTATATCTGATGGACAAATCACCCCCCCTGCCCCCCCCCTTCCCTGTTCCGAACCGGAATGCAATTCATTTCCTATTACGTCCTGTAAATAATATAACGTCTATGAGGTTGACCCCAGACATGACCTGGAAGTGATGCTGCAGAGGTGAGTTGAGTGAGGGTCGGTTCGGCGGTTTTTATTTCCTTATCATAAAAAAGTAGCGGACTTAGTTAGGCTGGATCTTGATCGGACTTCCACTAATGTTCTATGTTCTGAGGCTCAGTGAATGCACCAGGAGGAGACCCTTTATGGTCCTGGGCTCTGTCATTTAACCCCTTGTTGAGGGGATTGCCCCCTCGCCTGTCAATAAATGTGTTATTGACAGGCGGTGTGGCTCTGTGTAGGAGGGGCTTTCAGTTCATTTTTTTAGCTTGATGATCGCCATATTGAGCGGTGTGTTTACAGTTGTCTTGGCTGGTTTACACCGGGTTCGCACTGCCTGTGCGCACGCGCTCGCTGGTGTGTGCGTGGATAAATTAATAAAACTAAAATTATTATCCCATGTCTCTGCTAAGAGGAACTGATTTCTGCCCCAAACCCAGCAGCCCCGCTCCCCGCTCCGAGTCTGCCCTCGTTGATCTGTGTGTGTGTGTGCATGTCTGTTTTGTTTGTGCCTGTGCTGTTGTGATTGTATGTTTATTTCCATGTCTTCAGTCTGTTTAGATACAAAAACATGATCACATTTGTAAATCGCTGCATTTTATTGTGAAAATTGGTTATATTTTGAAAATAAACCGGATTTTCTCATGTATCTTTGTACAACTTCCTGCTAGAATTGACGCGGAACGCTCTGGGCTCACGCACAATAGAGAGCAGGTGCTGAAACGATCCGCTGCACAGCGTGGGCCGTCGCATGTGTGCATGCGACCACAGGCACACACCAATCAGACACACACACACACACAGATCAACGTGGGCAGACTCCGGTGCGAGGACAGAGCTGGGTTTCAGGGGTTAAAGAACAACAACAGAGAGGCAGACCTCTTGTCCCTACAAATTTGCCAGAAAACCAAATTATGTCCACCATCACCACAAAATCTTTCTAAAACCGGGTAATAAACTCCACAAAACGGTCAAAACATCTTCACTTGTTATTCTGTCGGCTATATCGATTCCGTAACTGAACTATTGTTTCCGCGGTCTTTTCCTCCCCCAATTTATCTCTGCAGCATCACTTCCAGGTCATGTCTGGGTCCAACCTCATAGACGTTATATTATTTACAGGACGTCACAGGAAATGAATTGCATTTCGATTCGGAACACGGAGGGGGATGATTTGTCCATCAGATATACAGACTATGGGCAGACTTGTAAATGTGTTTTGGTCAAGTTGTAAATGTGTTTTTACATATTATATATCATATATATTTTTCTAGCAAAAAAAACCACACTTAAAATCCATCAACTTGTACAAAAAATAGATGATCCACCTCATAATGCATTGCCCTAAAACTACCAATTCTGGTTGTGCTAACTGACCTGCCCAAGGATTTTCTGTGCTACCAAAAATCTGTCAAAATGTTTTAGTTGTGATACATAGTGTCCTTCAATTCTTTTCAAATAAAAAAAAGAAAAAAAAAATACAAAAATACAAAACACACTAGAACCACAATGGAGGATTTGAAGAGCCAGATGGGGCTCTGGAGCCACAGATTTCAGAACTCTGGTCAGGCTTAACCTAGACCCTTGGCTTTTTACTTTTTGAGCTTTTCTCTCTCTTTTGTTATGAAAATTTACTTGCATTAATAATAATAATAATAATACATTTATTTTTCAGGGACAGTGCACATTAAAAGCATTACATGCAATGAGCCAAAATTAGCCCAACGGCTATTTTTCATCTGTTGTCCCTTGACAGATGTTAAAATTGTCAACCTAAAAACAATCAATAAAAACACTTAAAATGTCAAAGCCCATAAAAAGAATAAACAATAAAAATACAAGTATAAAACAATAACCTAAAATTCATTTTGATAAATAAAAAAAGCAAAAATGTATATATATGTATACATTACAAAGCATTAAGACAAATATAAAAGACAAGATTACAGAACACATAAAAGGAGAGGCATATTAAAATTCAATGTGTACATGTTTGCTGTGATAAAAGCCAGTTTCGAATATGCTTTTTAAACAGACTAAAAGTAGAAGCCTCTCTAATATTTTGAGGGACAGTGTTCCATTCTTGCGCTGCTGTTATTGAGAAGGCGTTTTGGCTGAAAGCACTTCTCCGCAGAGGAACTATTGAGTCTCCTCTCACCGACCCTCGTGTCACTCTCTGTGAGTTGGCTCGTATTTGGACAAATTGGTGGAGTGGAGTGGATGACAAACCATTTATGATTTTATAGAACAGACAGAGGTTTGTATTTTTGATGAAGTTGTCCCAGCTTAACAGTTTATGTTTTTGTAAAATGGCACAGTGGTGATACCGTAAAGGTTTCTTATCCAGTATTTTAATGGTTTTAATTAAAGTCATTTATAGATGAAATGAACTCGTCTTTATTGTTATCCTACGGTTAACTCAAATTCAAACATGCTGAGAATACAAGAACAGATTTAGTAGATATTTCCTTATTCAGTTGCCAGGCGATCACATTTTGTATTCAATCATAACAAAAAAAGGAGGACTGAAAGCAAAGTTTTGGGTTATTGCTATTATATATCATTGGTATTAAAGCTGCGGCACTCTCATGAGGGAAACAACCTGACAGGTCTGACGGTTTCTATGTAATACCCGCTATGTAATGATATAAAAATGCAGCTAAAACACAGTGGATTCCAGTCTGTTATTATTTAGAGAATACAGTTTCTATTAATTTCTTAAAAATTATCTGAATTTTGATAAATTGTCTGAAATTTAACCATTTCAGACTAAATTGTCTGAAACTTACATTCCAGTCAATTAATAATAAAAATAAGAGAAACATTTTTCTCTGGAGTGTTTTTGTTCTTTTTTCTTCTCTAGGCAAATTTCATTTTTCATTGTGATTAATAGTGATCAATCCGAACGCAAAAGTGTGATTAATCTGACCTTTTTTTGCTGGTAGATGGCCTCAATTGAAAAATAAATGTTCAGAAGGTACAGTTTTGCCTGTGTTTTCATACTGTGATTACTCAAAGATAATAAGTGGTCGGCAAACTAAAAGAAAAAGAAGTTGGTTGTGATTTATTTTTTCCATGTTTGCGATTAATTAATTATTTCTTTTAATTGATTCATGGCCCTAATCGTATATCAAAGTTTTATTGCCCAGCCCAATATCTGTTCCTCACCTGTCTACCTCTAAGCCTTTTGACCTTGAATCACAAATAAAGGTCACACTTTGTTTTCATCAGAAAACAGGACCTTGGACCACAGGTCAACATTGCAATTGTTCTTGACTTTGGATCTTTCCTCGTTGGGCCAGGCTCAGAAGTGGCTTGACCCAAGGAACCAGACAGTTGTGGCCCAATTCCATGTAAATGTAAACTAATTAAAGTAAACTAATGAAACAGCAAAACCTGACAGTGTATTCTATTAAGTTTTAATTGTTTGAATTGAATTATGGAAATGAATATAATGTTCCATGATCTTCTAATCTTGAGGAAAAGTTCTAATTTTTTTTTCCAACAAACTGTTTTTATTTTCTTGCCAGCTGGGAAACCTTAAAGCGCATCTAAAAGTCCATATTGCAGATGGGCCTCTCAAGTGTAAGGAATGTGGGAAGCAATTTACTACTTCAGGTAAAACAGATTTACAGCTTTTGAATTTCTTGACAAAGTTTTTCCATTGCTCTATGCTCCATTGATCCTTGTATTACTATTGCAAAATTTACTTACATAAATTAAGACATCAACTCTTTTAATAGGCTTAGTTAAAATTGTAAGACCTAATAGCTTTATCCCAAAGTGAAGATGGAAAATCAAGATTATCTTCTTAAGGAATGACTTTAAAAACTTATCCACAATCAGCATAGAGGGTTGTTTTGAAACCTGGCTATATCTTTGTAGCAGTGGCAGTCTGTGCATTTCAGAGCTGAGCCTTCAGTCTTCCTCTGCTAAGACCATCCTTCTTAATATGAACTGTTTTTTGTTTCTAACACCTTCCTGTTATATATGACTGTTGTTTAATGGAGCAATGCTATCATAAATTGATCATTTAAGTAGACTGAATTCACTACAAATCCAGAAATTGTAAAAACAAACTCCTCCCACTGCAGAAACAGCTACAACAAACATTAAAGCACAAATGACAACTCATTAAGCTTGAAAAGAAGAATTTCTATTTAAATCATTGTTATTCATAGCAAATCCAACTTATCTAAAGAAGGAAGTCCAGGAGATCAGCTGGAGATTTCACTGTAAAATCCTGCATGCTGTATTACAGTCATCTGAGACAGACCAGAATGCGCTGCCAACCTGGAGAGGGATGCGTGCAGGAAGTTTTTCTGGATCTCCCAAATTCTTTGGTGGTGGATTAGGGTGATAAACACTAGTTTTTTGTAGTGTTGAAAGCGTTTTTTTTTTTTTTTTTTGTCTTGGAAATGAAATGTACGGTGGCCAAGACGGCTCACATGATTGCAAAAGCCACAACACAACGACAAAAGCCGAAGCACGAAGACAAACGCCGAAACGCAGTCAAGTCGTTTTGTTGCATGGGTTGCATGGCGAAAAGGGAGTTTTGGCGCCGCATGCCACACCCCCACCATCCTGAAGTGAAACGACGTAATTGCCTGGAATTATGTTGCAAGAAGTATTTATTTATTTTGATTCTCAAAATGTACGTAAGAACCACGTATGATACTTTTTTTTTTTTTACAGAAAAAAAACAAAAAACATATAATAATAAATGATTCCCACAAGCCTCGAACCTCCATCCTCTGGGATACTAACCAGGTGCGCTACCCATTAGGCCACCACACAGCTCTGTAAATCTGATGTGTAAAACTCAATATATAGATCCCGAGTATTAGGGGTTACACTGATGAGAACGTGGAAGATATTTAAAAGTAATAAAAATAGGTAAAAAAGAAAGAATGGCAGACAAAACACCAGATCCTGTTTTCCCTCCTCCGCCCTCCTTTTTTTCTCCCCGAAAGCTCTCTGTGAAGGCTTTGAAAGAAGAAATAAAAGCGGCAACACCGAACGTCCACCCTCACCGATCCCTTACCAAAATCACGTACCTCTCAAGAATCACCAAAAGCTTGAAACTGAATGAAAGGTTAAGAAAAGAAAGTCCATTATTCACTTCCATTGTGATTCGTTTCCGTTGTGTGTTGGCTTTTGCTGTAGTGCTGTGGCTTTTGCCGTTGTGTTGTGGCTTTCGTCGATGTGCTTCGGCTTTTGCCGCCGTGCTTCGGCTTTTGCCGTCGTGTTTCGGCGTTTGTCTTCGTGCTTCAGCTTTTGTCGTTGTGTTGTGGCTTTTGCCGTTGTGTTGTGGCTTTTGCAATCATGTGAGCCGTCTCGGCCACCGTAGAAATGGTCTGAAATCCTGCTGTAAAGCTGTTGGTACATTAATGAGAGCTGCATCTCAATGCATTCAGAGCAGCTGTGATGCGTTCAGTAGCGGTGTGGATTTTCTTTTTCTGGCCTCTTTGTCACTCATCATTAGCTGCATTTACATGACCAAAATGTCCTTGATCAGCTCCAAGATTGTATTAGAAAAGAACTGTGCACATGGGCCCTGTAAAACTTCATATGATTGTAACAAACGCCTCCATGTGCCATACGGTTGATCAGAATAAATTATGACATGCGCTGAACTGACGAAAATTCCGGAAATAGTCATTGAATAAGAAATGGAGAGTTCCGTCATACTGGGTGGTCCGGGTGGAAAAAAAGCCAAAAATTGGTGTGGAAATATTAAATTCCATCATCATCCACCTCAGCAGTACAAAAACACTAACCTGAACACAGGTGTCAGCTCACCTTTGTACTAATAATATTATGTGTGACAGAATTAAATGTTTTACATGTGTTGGTTTGTATGCATAAGTGTGTGTTTGTGAACTGAAGTTGTGTTGTGTACATTAGGCCCGCATGATATGAGAAAAATCTGGGTAATGCTGTATCTGTGTTTCAATTCAATTCAATTTTATTTCTATAGCCCAAAATCACAAAGAACTTTTGTCTCATTGGGCTTCATGCAGGTAATTTTACAGATGCAGAAAATAGTCATGAAACATGAAAAAAAACGAAAGGCTAGACAGACTAAATAAACTGGTTCCTCTCAGTCGATTCACTTGGTACAACACATGTACTAAGGGCGTGGTATCCCATAGTACAACACATGTACTACGGGATACCACGCCCTCACGTGCCTGGCTGAAAATATCTATTCACGCCTTTAGGCAGATGACGTCCAATGAGAGGTGGGCGGCCCCGCCCCCTACTTATAAATCCCGTTGTTGGTGTCTCACCTTAGTTCTTATGCTCTTCAATACCAACTACGCTACTGCCGACCTTCCGCAGCCGTCTTGGAGTTAGCTCAACTGTTCCTGTTGGTGTCAGTCACTATTGCCCCTTTGGCCACTGTGTCTGCCCGCGGAACACCAACTTTTTTTTTTTTTTTAACTTGTCCTGTCCAACAGCTGAGCAAGCAGATATGGGCTGAGAGCGTCTTGCGTTGGACAGATTTTAATGTCCCAACAGGGGTTTATTAAGTATAAATTGTATTTCATGCTAAACTTTATTTATTTTAATTATGTTGTATCTTTTTCCTTTGTGTTGGACTGGACGGAAACAAAAGGGGGGGGGGATAAAATAGTGGGGTTAAGAGAACAAAGAAGGTAACACAGAGTAGTAACATTCTATAACAACCATGTCGGAACGCTAACTTTCAGTAACGTACTGTTCGCCTTTGTGTCTCGTCATGAGCACTCGGCCAAAGAAAGCAAAGCAGATGTCTTCCGTCCGACACTGTCCTCAAGAGTGCGGCTTCTCTTTGCACGATAAAGACCAGCATGAAGCCTGGCCCGTCTGTTTGGGGATTGTCCACGCTCGGAGAGCGTTGACTAAGCCCCATGCCTGCGAGTCGTGTAGCGTTCTACAGCGCTCGACTTTGGAAAGGCGTGTGAAGTTTGAGGAAACGGCACTGGGAAAATCGTATGTGGCACAACAGAACCCCCTGTTGTCGGAATCGAAGGACTAGGTAGGTCTCGTCTGGGTCCGACGATGAGCTCCAGGTCGAAGTCCCCGCTACTAGCTTGGCGGACCACATGGAGACAATGGTGGAGCTGGGCGATGAACAGGTGCAGCACGTGGATTACAGGCAACCGCTGTCCCAAGTCAATGCACCCTATGAGGATGACGACATCCTGGACGTGGGCCTCGACTTGCCCGGTTCCTCTGATTAGGACCAGGAACTTTTGCTGCCAAGCGAACACACTGCCACTGCTGTGCCAGCTTCACAGGATGACGCGTCTTTTCTGTCCCTCTACCGCTGTGCTGCGGGAAAATTGGATGTGGAGTGGCCCTCCTGCACAGAAACGATCTCGTTTCTCGGATCTTTCCTCCCAAACCTACGACGGTGAAGAACCGTTTGCCCATGTACCTGGACTTTGTATCTGAGCTCACATCTTCATGGAGCAAACCCCTGTCCACACCCGTGACTGTGCCTGGCTTCGGGCAGTACAGCGACCTGGAGGGAGCCGAGTCTGCTGGCCTGGTCCACCCTCCACCCATGGAACCGACGCTGGCAGCTTATCTTGCGCCATCCCAAAACCACGGTGCGATTGGCCCCGCCCGCTTCAATCCAAGTGTTACGGGTCCCGGGTGCAGAAATCACAATAACAAAAAGAAATGTTGTGTTTGAAAAAGAAAAGGAGTCTCAGAGCAGAGCACTCACTTTGTTCTTCAAAGCACTCCGTACGGTAACAGGAAGTTGCCCCGACTTCAGAACCTGGAGGCACTGCAAGAGTGCCGATGGTTCCGCTCTCCAGACTCATAAACTAATTCTCTTTTTTTTTTTCTTTTTTCCACAGGCTACATTTAATCAATGTATAAAATAAAATTATATTTTAATTACTAAAAATTAATGGCCTTCAAAATAAAATACCAAATGTGGATGCACATTTTTGGGTGCACCACACAAGCATTGCAGATTTTACGCCGGTCAGCTGGAAAAAATTTACAGAGCGCAGGGATGTGCAGCGCGGACTCCTCGGAGTTCTGTGACAATGCTCCAAATGTATCAGGCCATGTGCCTGGCGGAGCTTGGCGCGCAGTTGCCTTTTGGCATTTTGTGTTAAAAAAAAACCCAGTCAACAGTGACAGCGCCCCCTGTCAATCTCAACGGGGGCTGCGTAACGCCGCGCCCCACCATCACGCTAGAGGGCGACAGCTCTTCTCTGTCAGTGCAGCAAGTCGGGCGCCTGGTGCTATGCCTATCCCTGTGGCGTGCATGCACTCAGGTCAAGAAAACGGTTACTATAGGTTACCGGTTACTGTTCCGGCTCAGACCCCCGCACTTCCGCTCAGTTGTAAACACAACAGTGGGAAAGTTAGCAGCACTTGTCCTGGAGGAGGAAATATGTTCACTGTTGACGAAAGACACGATTCTGGTGGTCCTGACTTTGGAAATAAATAAAGGTTGGTACAGCCGCTACTTTGTTGTTCCAAAGAAAGACGGTGGGCTCCGTCCGATCTTGGACCTGCGGGTTTTGAACATGTACCTTAGCTCCTTCAAATTCAAAATGCTGACGTTGAAACAGCTTTTGAATGCAATCAGTTCTGGAGATTGGTTCGCCGTGATTGATCTCACGGACGCTCATTTTCATGTTGCCACCCAGCCAGCAAGACCAAGTGGGCCCCATATAGTGTAAAAGTGGGCAGAATATGTGGCCCCCAAATGGTTTTGTCCGCAGTTTCCGTGGTGGCCCCAACTGTGTTAGCCCACATTAGCTTAGCTGGGGGCTGAGTGGGTTTCCAGTAGGTCCAAAGTGGGTAACTAACATTGGGACACATGTGGGGCCCATATTTTTGCCCATGTGGGCTGGTAGTGGCATTAACACAGGCTCAGTATGGGTCCCAACTGGGATATGTACCTAAGACCCACTCTGGCCCCACTGATGTTACTGTCATGATTGCATATGGGTTTCATGTGGGACCTATGTGGGCTATAAATGGGTTTGTCCGCAGTTTCCGTGGTGGTCCCAACTGTGTTAGCCCACATAGGCGGGAAGTGGGTTATGAGTGGGTTTCCTGTAGGCCCGAAGTGGGTTAGAAGCATTAGTACCTACATAGGCCCCATATGTTTTCAAATATGGGCTGGAAGTGGGATTAACACAGGCTCAATATGGGTCCCAACTGGGATATGCACCTAAGACCCACTCTGGTCCCACTGATGTTACTATCATGATTACAGATGGGTTTCACGTGGGACCTATGTGGGCTAGAATGTGGGCTATAAATGGGTTTGTCCGCAGTTTCCATGGTGGTCCCAACTGTGTTTGCCCACATAGGCTGGAAGTGGACACGTAGTGGGTTTCCTGTAGGCCCGAAGTGGGTAAAAACATTAGAACCAACATCGGCCCCATAAGGTTTCCCATGTGGGCTGAAAGTGGGATTATCACAGGCCATGACCTACTCTGGCCCCACTGATGTTACTGGCATGATTACAGATGGGGTTCACGTTTAAAACAGACAGACAGACAAGGCCCTACTCACCAATTTTAAACGCACCTGAGCACAGGTGTCAGCTCACCTGGCACTAACAGAATGTGTGATGGAATGAAAGGCTTTATTTGTGTCAGCTTCTATGATTGTGTGTGAGCTGCAGTGGTATTGTGTACATTTTTGACAACTTTAAAGGTAAAGATTATTCTAGCCAAAAGGTATGTGTGTAACTGAGTGTGTGTGTAGACAGGCCCCGCCCATTCCAGATTGTTATTTAGACCTGGTTGTTATAGGATGTTCCTACTCTGTGTTACCTTCTTTGTTATCTTAACCCCACTCTTTATCTCCCCCCCCCCCCCCCCCCCTTTTTTCCGTCCGGTCCAACAAAAAAAAAGAAAAAGATACAACATAATTAAAATAAAGTTTAGCATGAAATACAACAGGGGTTTCTTAAGTATAAACCCCTGTTGGGACAATAAAATCTGTCCAACGCAGGAGGCTTTCTCCTTGCTCAGCTGTTGGACAGGACAAGTTAAAAGTAAAAAAATAAAATAAAATAAAACAGACATTTTTAAATGACCTCAACAAAATGCTTTTTAAAGTGCTTTACTTTAATAAAAGAAGACAAATTGTTTCATGGTGAAGAAAATAATACAAGACCATGACAAGGTCAATACGAGCAACAACTTTACACATGGTTAAACAAATATCAAACAGGATCTAAAATATTAAATTAACTTAACATTATAAATAACTATTTTGAACATCAGCAACCTTAATGCGTGCCAATTATGTGACAAAAAAAAACAATCCAGGGACAGCTGTAGAACAAAATCCTCATAGCATCCTACTGTCCCTGAGAGACAGCTCCATATGGTTGTTTTTGGAGCTCTCGTGGAGCCCATATTGCAGGGTTTCCCCCCCTGTCATGAGCTCCAATAAACCATTTGGAGAGGGCCTTCTCCACTTCCTTTTGGGTGACGGAGTGTGTGATGGCAATTTTCTTCACTGCCCCTAAAATTAAATCACAAAAAAACAATAACAGATTATTCATTTCAGCTCTTTTGTAAACTTTCCAAATCATTTCTGTTGTGAATGCACAACTCTGTTAGTCAAAACAGTTTAACAAAATTCAGGGTCAGGGGAAAATTTTGATAAATAAATACATTAATTTGGTCTGATGAAAAATGCCATTATTGTTCTCAGGGCCTGAAATTCACGTTGTCAAATGAGGGGGGAATTCCCTTTATTTATTTCACTCGAGGGTGGATTTCAACACTTTGGGAGGATATTATAATATGATCTTGGATACAGATCTTACTGTGCTAATGCTAATGCTATCAATAACTTTGGGTATGAGACATGGAGCTGCACACGGTTGGCAGGATGGTTCTAACGTCTAACTTTTGCTTTTGCTCATATCTCTGTGTCTGATCCCCGGGAAAATAAAGGTAAAAAAGGATTAAATTAATTGGAAACTGTTAAACTGTTTGTAATGTACTGAAATGCTTAAGCTCAGATATTATTTTTTTACTTGGCCTCTCGGATATTATTTTTTTACTTGGCCGCTCTTATTTTGAGAGCCGAAAATACGTGGCTCAATAGCTGCTCCGAACATTTTCACAGAACCACACCATTCCTGTTTTTACAATTATCCCCTAAAATATCCAGTAGAATATCAATTAAATGTATCCTGGGAAGTGATTAAAATGTGTAGAGCCAAACCAGAAATGTGCGTCTTTGCTGAAGGTATTAAATGTGGCCTACATGAATTTCTATTGGCTTTTGTGTTTGATTGCACCTAAAGTATCTGCTCATAACATCAGCCAAAATAGAATCCGTTAGAATTATATCTGCTCAAATGAAAGGTCGATATATTCAATAAAACCTCCAATATTGGAGGATACCATACATTTGTATTTCGATTTGTAAATGATCTGAGAGAGGAAAGGAAAATACAGTTAGGTAGGACATTCATAAAATAAATATTGTAAAAGAAATTCTGTTAGAATTGGTACGGTTACCTTACATTTGTTACATAAAACTGTGGTTAACAGTGTTCAGCTGTCAGCTTTGCCTGTCTGGACCCGAAAACAGATAAAAAGTCACAATTCACATTTACAGCCCTGTTACCATTTTGTCTGATGTCACCTCAAAAAAGGGTCTATTACAGTTTTTCCCAAATGCTAAAACACTGAGTGCCATTCTCCAAACCAGCTGATCAACTGCTTTAACTCTTTTCTCAAAAACATCACTTTTTGGTCAAAACCTAAAACACAATTTGCAGTTAACACACAATTTGCAAAACTCTAATTCACTCTTTGCAGAACACAAGACACATTCTCACTTTTTAAACACAGCTGGCATTCACAACACACAAGAGGCAAAACATTGACACAAAGAGTCAAAACTCAAACTCTGTTCCAACACAATGATCACCATCAACACACAACTGGTCAAAACTGAAAACACTTGTTGCAAATCAACTGCAATGAATATAAGGAAAGTTTTGGAACAACAGAGAGGTTTTTCAAAGACTGATGACAGAGAAAGACTCAGACCAAGACCTAGACCCAGATTAAAAAAAACAAGGTTCTGATGAGATCCAGGTTATAGTTATTGACCGTATGTTGATTTATGGAATGACCATGAGGGAAGCAGGTCAAAAGGTCAACCCTCAACTCAGCAGCTTCAAGTTATTACTATAATCTGTATCATTCATATACTGTAGAATTTCAACAAGAAAATAACAGAGAAGACTTTTTTGTCGTCTGAGACAATATCAGTTTTCACAAAGGTTTACCCATCAGACAGTTCAACACAAATCCCAAATTTGTATCAGTTTTCATCCACCTTGTTCTTCATTACCCAATTAAAGTTTTTTTTTCTATTTGGTATATGAAGAAGAGACAACCATACACTTGACAAAATCTGTTGCAGGCCTTAGACATGGCTTGTGATGACATTTCAGTTGGGTCATTTCAGGACTAGATCACGCAAAATATTTTATTTTTTCCTGCTGTGTGGCTAGAGTGAACATGTAAGTGATGTGGATGAAATCCTCTGGTCTGACCCACAGAGAAAAGATGGTGAAGTGCAATAAATGTGAACCTGATTTTACAGTAAGAACTAACTAAGTAAAACAAAATCCTGAATACTGTTTTACTCTATTTTTTATTGGAGGGGTGTTACATTTTTTTTTACAAACCATTTTGTGAACAGTGTCAAATGTTTGGTTGTGTAGTGTGTTGTGATTGCTGCAGGTTTGTTAGTTTTGATGACTAAGTCTTCATTATGAACTCAAAGTGAGCTTTTGACTGAAGAGTCAAGAATTTTGTACATTTAGCTCACATTTTGAAAGTTGTGTTTGGTGTTTTGATGTGTAGTGTGTAGTGTTTGCTGTGTGTGTGTATGTTTTGATAATAGAGTCTTCATTTTGACCTCAAAGTGAGCTTTTGACTCAAGAGTCAAGAATTTGGTATGTTTAGCTTTTATTTTGAAAATTGTGTTTGATGTTTGGTTAGATTGGTTAAATGTTTCAGAAAATGTGTTTTAGCACTTGGGAAAAACTGTAATAAATCTTATGAAAACGTTTTTGGAGTCATCCAACAAAACTCAAAATATGAAGATAACTTGCTGAGAAAACAAGAACGGATTTACTAAAGGGGGAGTAGACTGACAGAAAATGTACTTTTCCCTAATTCTGCCTCCAGGGAATTTATTTTTATTTGAAATAATAACAAAGCATCCTAAAAACATGATAGAGTTTTGAACTTTTACCCAGATACAGACTATCATGAGAGGGGTTCATCTTAACACGGCTCTGTCACGTTACAGACTATCAATAAAGTCCCATACAAAGTCGATTCATGTGTTTCTAAAACACAGCTTTATGAATATACTTTCTTATATTTTTCCACCTTGCCTCAAGTTCTGCTCCCTGAAAGTATCTTCTGATGTTAAAGCTGTCTGACATTACATACAGGTAACACAGAACAGTTTGTTTTCATCATAGCAATCAGATTATTACACATTATATTTATGTAGGAAATGTCCACATTTTTACAGTTCAGTATGCAGGAATTGATTTTATTTAGTGTGATTCCCCCTAATACCGCAAAGAATTCAGGTCCTGGTTCTCCACAAATATAAGAAAACTTAAAAAACGGATCATTAGTCTTGGCATAAAATACAAAAACTTGCATCCGTTACGCCCATCTTTCTACATTTAATAGACTATCTTTTACATTTGCGACAATTTAATAAATAAACACATAATTACCATAAAATACGTCAAAAAGACGCAGCTGGCGGAACTTGTTCTTTCCATGACGTCCAAATAGGTTAAATTGAAGAGCCAACTCGTTGGACATCAGGAAGCCCATCATCCTTCTGGTTGCATCGTCCAGAGAAGATACCCCAATTTCTCCAACCATGGCAACCTTTTAAAAAAAAAAAAAAAAAAGCATCAGAAGATAGGAAGACATGTTGTTAAAAATTAACAGCTTAATTACATATATAAATAATAAAATGTCAGTTTGAGAATGAACTTATGAACTTACGACTGCTGACATGAACTCTGTATCGGCCAGTTTCTCGTTCATGGCCTCGACATCTTGAGTTGTTGTCATTGGAAAAATGGCACTCTCAGGAGGTTGCAAGATCGGCACCGCTGCTTTTTGCTGTAGCAATGCGTTCAGCATTTTCCCATGTTGCCTTTGAGTGTCTTTAACTTATTCAAGTAAGGTTAGCAATTGTACAAACATTGGACCATGTTCATTGCTGCTAGTGAAGGATGGAGTCTTGCTTACACTTGAAGTGGCATTGGGGCTTTGAACACTTGAGTCCAGACTGGGGATGTGGATACTGGAGGTCATATTTGGGTTTTGGACTCTGGGATTTATAGTGGTGCTTCTGGCTCTGGTAGCAATACTGGGACTTTGATCATTCAGAACCTCCCCAGAGCCGCTAGCTCTAGAGGTTAGTTGGGTTTTATAGACTAGGACTTTTTTTCCATCCAAACCATGTGGAGGAGAAGGAGGCAATTCGTCCTTGTCTCATCTTCGCTTGAAAGAACTTGGGATTTTTTTGAATGGCCTAAAGATAAAAGTAAAAAAAAGAACAAACAAGAATAAAGTCATACATAACATGGTGTGATACAAGACTGACTTTGGTTTGGTCACTTAAATCAGCTTGACATAGAGATTGACATAGAACCAATGACCTGATGGTTGGTCAACGGTCACTTTGACAAAATTATAATCTAAGGCCTTTTACTAATTCTTTTTTTAAATGCAACATCTAAAAGTAACATATTTTTCTAATACATTAGTCAACAAAGAGACACATAATCAGTACAATGTTCTTTGCAGGGAAAACTTTTTTAAAGGGGCCCTATGATGAAAATTCTACTTTTTGAGGTTTTAAATGCATTTTACTGTTCATCCCTCACTGTAAAGAACCTCAAAGTGGTAATTTGATCCATTCGTGCATTAAGAGTAATCCCCTAAAAACCTGCATTGTCTGCAGCAGCCCCTCCCATACCCACGAAAACTAGCGGGTGCAAACTTGCTCCCCCCATTTATTGTTCAAATCAGGGGTGTCAAACATACAGTAAAGATGGTTTAATCTGGCCAAGTCATGAAAAGAAATAAATGTAGGAAAATTGAAGATGAATAAAGCAAATTTCTAGCCAAATCCTATGGTGAGTTGTGGTTCTTAAAAAAAAAAAGAAGACTAAAATGTGCAATTCCAGGTTTAGGGACACCAAAAACATTAAAAAATAACTTGCACAATTGCTTAAATACATACTCATGGTAAAAAAAATTAACTTTAGACCAGAAAAGTCATATGAGAAAAGTTTTCAACAGATAAAGATATAAAAATTTATGATTTTAAATCCATTGCCGCTATTGACGCTAGCGTGATGGTTGAGAGATTTTTTCCAACTGAGAAAAAAATAAACAAAACCAAAGCTACCTAAGTTGACAGAGGTTGTTTTACTATTTTGTTACTGGTCCGACCCATTTGAGATTGGATGGGTTGACCACACCAAAGTGTGCTTGACACCCCTGTTTTAAAGAGTTAAATGATCCACTAGTTTTTCTTTTTTCTGCTCCTTTTCATTTATATCATTGCAATTTTTTTTGCATTGTCTTGATGTAAATAAATTGAATAAAGATCTAATATATAAAAAACAAAACTTTTTTGTTTAACAAATTAACAGTTTGAAAACTTGCTGTCCCACATTAATCCCGAGAAGAGAGAAATAGTAATAAAATTTTAGGAATTTTTTTTTGAGGAAAAAATATATATATACACACACACACAAAAGTATAAAGTTAAGAAGACTCATGCAAACGCCCTCCCCATACAGCAGGTGCTCTCTGCCTGTCTGCCCACCAGTCAGCCTCCTGGGGTCAATGTAGTGTGCATGATGCCCCATTTTTGACTCCATTTGAATTTACCTTTGTATTTTCAATTCAAAAGACTACATGCAGGCTTATTTGGTATAATTCTACTCAGTACAACCTGTCCTATGTGACACTAACTTTATTTAGTCATTTTTAGATGTTGTATTCACACACTAGTTAAAAATTTATGCAATAACAGAAAATTATATCTGTGAAAATAGGATTCATTTAGCTGTGGAAACCCAAAAATGTTTAACAAACTATTTTTACAACATAGAGAGAAAGGTTTTAGGTGTAATTTCATAAAAACTAATAGACACATTTTTGAATAAAAATACAAATACAAATTCCAGGTGAAATTCACAGATCCCACATTTGGGCCACATATGAAGAGTTTCTGTTGATAGAAAAACATTACAGACCTCACAGGTCAATGATGTGACCTTTCTTATGCTGTTATATAGACAGTGATCAGTCTGCCTGCGTGGCCTCAGCTTCCAGCCAGCCCCGAAAATAAGAATTTGTCTCCTTAAAACACTGCCATCCATTTTACATTTTTCCTGGAATTCTAATTTCTTTTTGTTTATTTTTTTCATCTTTTTCTTTTTTCTAATTCCTGTTTTCCTTTTGTGTTTTTGAGGAACAATAAAAAGGTTTCAGGCAGAAGTTTGATCTAGACTCATTTCAGATCAGCTCCACTGGAATCTGCTCTTAGGTGGGGGCGTGTCTGTCTGACCTGATGCTCTCCTCTCATGACAGCAGCGGGCAGGACTTTGGCAGAGAAACACAGTTTCCGTGATTTTACGAAAACACCGGTGGTTTTGTTGTAAAATCGTGTTGGACCCCACCTCAATGTAAAATAATAGTCAGTTTTGTGCCTGTGGGATTTCTAATAGCGTGCAGCTCCAATTCACTCCTGCCTTCCACCGCAGACTCGATGCTCTATCTTGCAGCCATCAGATTGAATTTTGACTTCCGCCTCATTGTTTAAAATAATTGATTTTGTCTAAAAACAACAAATAAGGGCCATATTTTCACTTTAATTTAATAAAATTTCAGTTACAGAACTTAAAAAGTAGTTAAAGTTCATTTTAGACGCAGCTTTATCACGTTGATCGCAGGGCGCACAGCATGACGCCCCATGGCGTCCGTTGGTTCCAGAGGGCAGCCTAGAGAGAGATGGCTCCAGCTCCATGGGCTCTGTGACAGGCTGGCGACCTGTCTTGGAGCAAGTCACCCACTTTGGGGCAGAGTAAACCTATTAGAAACCCAGCAACGAGGAAACCCACCATTATTTTTTCTTGGTAAAGGGATCGACAGGATGTTTTTAGAACAAACCAAAAGTACAAAAGACCAGTATATCTGAATTGTTGACAATGTATGCAAACTACCTCAGCTATGAAAATACAGCATGTGGTATCTTCCTAATTTTACATGACCTTTTTTGGCGTTTTTTTGGAATGTCATAGTCAGTTTGAAGATCAGATGCAGTCTCTGCTCGCGCGAGTTTGCGTCTTGCATTTGAATATATATCTTCAAAAGAAAAAAGGAAGAAAAACCCAATCTTAACTTTAAAAGCACAACTTTCACTCTGCAAATCTAAGTAACATTTTCTTACCTGCATGTCCAAGTACTCTCACACAGCATGTATCCCATGAGGCATCTGGGTGGACTTGCTGTTTCACTGCTTTAGTAACATTGATATTCAAGCCGGAAACATTCAGCGTTGGTCTCATCCGTGAACCAACATGATGGCATTATATCCACAAGGCGCTGTCCTTGACATGTTTCTTCATCTTGAAACTCCACAATGCTGAAGATGGACATGCTGCAAGAATTATGGGGACTGTTCATGTAATTGTTCAAATGCCACACAACCATCACGAAAAGGTAAAATTAAAAGTTTCTTTGTTAAGTCTGATAAAGCCACGCCATGGAGTGCATCAGATAACTGAGACACTCTTTTTATCCCCACAGAAGATGAATTCATAGGGTAATTAAAAAAACTTTCTTCTTTCTCATAAAATTGGCACACGGTGTGCATATCTCCTGAAAAAGTCTGGATGACATTCCTCACAACAGCAACTTTGCCCACAACATCAAAACAATTGTTGCCTTGAGAGCAGGAGATTATTGTTCCTTCATGAATGTATTTTTTGTATTGTTTTGAAGCAGGCAAGTGTGGAAGGGTTGGACCTCGGACATGCAGCTTTTGAGGCTTATTCTTCATTTTCTTTTGACTTTCAGTAGGTACAGGTTTTTCAGCTAGACAGCGCACAACTTGTTGAAGAGGATTCTGTGACCTTCTTATGAGTCTTTTTAATGTACCAAGATAATTTTCAAAAGGGAAACACGAAACATTGTCCAGGGCACCAAACTTTCTGGCATCATCAGCCAGATGTATCAGAGCGTGGGTGTTATACACAAGGTGCTCGGATCCATATATTTTACTAAAGTTATTAACATAGCATTTTAATAGTTTGTCTGCATAGCTACAGTATTCAGAACACAAAGTTGGGTTGAGAAGAATCCTCATTGCTGTTGACAGTAGCATGAAGTTTTTGTATAAACGTGAAGGCAAGCGTCCTCGCAGAACCAAAGGGCCTGTATACAGCAAAAATTGTCGGAATTCTGTGGCCTTCCACTGGCTGTATTCCATAAGGGATCGTGGCTTACGTGAAAGGTTCCGTGGAAGATGTCCTCTGATTGATTTCAAGTGGTTGGAGATAATGGAGACTGTGGTTGCAGAGACCCGGGACCTTAGAGGTCCTTTGATCCACAAGCTTATGAGTTTTTTTAACATTCCCTAGACATACAAGATGCATGTAGTCCAGCACAAAGCTTGACACCATACCAATGCCAAGTTCTTGTAGTGGTGAAACACTATGATGGTGTTCTTCGTCTATCATGAGACTAAAGTGGGAATCTGTTCTCAGAGGTGCTTTCAAATCTGGAAACACAACCTTGTTATCAATGCGAATCCCATGCTCTGTACAGCGTTCACAAGAGCTGTATCCTGAGTGACCCTTGGTACATTTCAAGAAGGCCCGGGCAGGTGCATCACAGATGAAGGCATCTGGAAGTGCAATGTGATAATGTTTCCCCCTGTGATCTAAACCACCATGAGTTAGTTGTTTCAGGTCCTGAATGAGGTCTTTCAGGAATTCTTCCACAGACTTTGGCTTTGTTTGTCCTGCATAAAGTCCAATAATGATAACTCCAGCCCTTGGAATTTCCTTAATCTTGGCCAAAATAGGCCACAACTCCATTTTTGAACTTCTAAAAAGTGGTAATCCATCGATATTAATGCGAAGGTTAAGTTTGTATGTTGTAAAATAAGAGTTACATGACAATTGTGAAATTATTGCATTTGACAATCCAAAATGACAGTAATGGCCATCTTCAATTTTTTTGATCTCATAAGTGGTTACGGTTGATAAGAGTCCTTGGATCCTTGGGTAAATCCAGTCCACTTTTGATTAGAATTTGTAAGAGCTCTTACAGTGTACTGTGGGAAATATTGCAATTTGCGGCCCAATCAGTCAGTTTCCTTTTCAGAGTGTTGGTTCCTTCTATACTGGCATCCATGTTCAACTCTTCCATGGTATCTGTGCAAAGGGATTCAGAATCCAATTCTTGATTACTTTCGCTGTAAACAACACAAGGTTCCACATTGTCAGGAGGAATCTGACAGTCCATTCCATCACCATTTGAAGATAAACTATCTTCACGCAAATTTCCCAACATCTGCAAGTGCTCTGCAACTTTGGCCTTGATGCGTCTCCTTTTGGTTCGTGGACAACCAAAGTAATCCATTTTACTGATCTGCAATAGATAGATGTGTACACTTACAGCTTTATGAGCATTCAATGACATGAATAGTGCTTTTAAGCCATTAAAGGGTAACCAAACCCCAAATCAAATTTTTTTTGTCATTTCACTTTATAAATTTGGCTTTAAACGTGTTGTCTGCTGGTCATTGACAAATGTTTGACAAATTAGAATAAACGTTTCTAAGTCTTTAAAATATAGTAAAAAACCAATCTGTATGCTACAATCTACATGTTGAATCAAGGTATTACATTTGAATTTTATGATTTGTCAAACCATTAAGGTCCCTTGTCATGAATTGCAGCTCCAGTAATGTAACAGTCATGTCCCACAGCCTTCTAACTGGATTTTCACATTTCAGATGTGGGTGGACTCAGCCTCCAACTTTTCCGTTATATTACACTTTAAAGTTTCCCTTAAATTATTTTTATTAGATGAATTTCAAATGGTATTTAAATCATGATTATTACATTTAAAAAAAATTAGGAAATGTATTTTGTTTTATCACCACTATTTCATGTATATTTCATGTTTCATTTGAGGACTACTAAGGATGGGCAGGGCTTTGTGAGCAGCTCTCCGTAGGCTCCGTAGGCGATGTTCGTATGTTAACCGAACATTGTGGCTACAGCAAAGATGAGCCTTCCACCAGTTTAGACTGAGATGCAGGTCAATCGATTTATACTGTCTCCATTCAACACAGCTCCACTGAACCTTCAGTATAGCTGTTATGAAGAACAATTGGAGACTGGCTGTGTACAGGAGTGAAGACGTAAGACAAGTAGCTAATGTTGGTTGCTAAGTCAATGCATGCAGGCACCCTTTAGTTTTTTTTCTTTTTTACAAAGTTTTTTAGTCAGCATTTTGATTAACAGCGATTTAAATGCCGAAATACTCTAAAACGCAAAGTTGAAATTAGTTTTTTTTTTTTTTAAACATGATCTGTTTCATCAGAAAAAATTCTTATGTACATGTTGAAAACAAAAAAATACATTAAAAAAATAAATATAACTTTTTTTTTTTTTTATTGGAGAGAGTCTTTAAATATTTGGAAATAATATTGGAGCTTTCCTCAATCCAAAGCAGAAGTTTGAAAAATATAGAATGTAAAGACAGTCAGTCATTCGAAGATGGGCAGGGTTTTATATTGAAGCTGTGTAGGGCATGAAACTTCTGAAATTGCATGAGACTTTAGATTTTAGATAAATAGGTGTATTTATTTGAGGTCGCGGCACTGTTACCGTCATTTTCGGCTGATTTACCTTCGCTCCACATCAGTACTCGCGCCGCCACCGGAGCTGCGGGCCTTTAAAAAAAAAAAAAAAAAACAAGAAAAGAAAGAAAAATTTTAAAAAAAAGGGCGAAGGTTTCTACTTCTTTGCTAAAATGGAATAATTGTCACATAAATAAAACTAATAAGAATGTGTAAAAGACAGACCAATCCAATTTGAAACCATTTGTTTCAGTAGTAGTGTCAAGCAAGGTGGCCCAAAGTGTGTAAGCTAACATAAGTAGGCTAAATGAAAAGGAAAAAAAGACTGCTTATTCTGTTTAATCTTAATGGAGTTGTGTGTGTAACTGTGATTAAGTGGAACACATTCTGTTCAAATGTAAACATAATTGCAAACAAATACGTCAACTTATTGAAAAAAATATTACATTCAGTGCACAAAACATTCACAAAAAATCCAATTATTGCCAAAAAAGTATATTTTTTGCTCATAAAAGTTAACTCAATGTACGTCAAAATGAGATGAACAAAGGGAATCATCAGATACTCACCTCACCCAGCTTACTCTCTGTGTAGACAAACACCATGCAATACTAGATGCAGCGCAGAGCACATTATCATGATATATAGCTTGCCTGCTACAGTAAAACTAGTAAAAATCAATTTAAACATGTTAAACATGGTAAAGTATTCAGATTTATCATCTCGTCATCCTAACTAGTTTGTCAACAGCTGGACTGATCAGAATCAGAGGAGCTGTGAGAGCTGACGGTATACTCTATTTGGAAAGAGTTATTTTGGTCTGAGCATTTGTCCCTACAATGCCCATCAGAAGAGTCAGCATTATGCTATTCTTGTTGTTCCTTATTAGCCTCTTGCCTATTTAGTGGTTAGAAATCTTTCATAGTTCTGTCATTTTATTCTTGTTTTTTTAATGATGATTATAAGCATCTAGTGACAGTAGATGGAAATAGCTTTTTGAAATAACTGCCATATTTACTATATTGTTCTTTCATCATCATCCATGAGAAAGTAAAAAAATATATATAATTTTGGTTATAGAATAGAATAGAATTCAACTTTATTGTCTTTGCACGTCTCAGGTACACAGCAACAAAATGCAGTTTGCATCTATCCAGAGTGCTTTAGCATGTATAAATATGTATATACAATGTGCAATGTGGAATAAATGGCAGTGAGAGGTATCAACAAGTATTTACACTGTACATTATAAAAAATGTACAGGTGAAATTCAACATTATAGTTAGTCTATGATGTCTTCTTGTGAAGTTACCATGCGATTCAAATCATGTGGGTCCCACATACATAGTACTATTTACAGACTAGGTTATAAATGTCCACTTTGGGTCTTCATAGGGTCTATACATATCACACAAGAAGCCTTCTCATGTGGTAGCTATGTCAGTCAAACAATGTGGGTCCCACAAAGTCTCTCCCAGATACAAACAATGTCTAAAATTCCCACCTAGACTCTTCGCTGGGCCTATATGGATGGCCCATGAGGGCTCGAAATGTGGGACCCAAATAAGTGAAACCATTTTGGTCTCATATAGAGTGTTTCAGATGAAGACCAAGTCTTGTTCAACCAACTCGTCTCTTCATTGGCCCTATCTAGTTAGTTCACCAAGGCTCCTCATGTGGCACCCATGTAAGTCAAACCGTATAGGCCCCTCATAGAGTGTCTCAGATACAGACCACTTCTACAAGCCTCATCTAGACCCTTCATTGGCCCTATGTTGTCAGCCCATTAGGGCTGCTCATGTGAGAACCATGTAAGCTATACCATGTGGGTCCTACATACTGTGTCCCAGTTATAAACCAGGTCTTCTACGCCCAACTAGACACTTCATTGGGCCCATATGGTTAGCCCATGAGGGCTCCACATGGGTCACCCAAGTAAGTCACACCGTTTGGGTCTCACATAGAGTGTCCCAGATGAAGACCAAGTCTTCTTCGCTCACCTAGTCTCTTCATTGGCCCTATGTAGTTAGCCCATTGGGGCTGCTCATGTGAGAACCATGTAAGCTATACCATGTGGGTCCTACATACTGTGTCCCAGTTATAAACCAGGCCTTCTAAGCCAACTACACACTTCATTGGGCCCATATGGTTAGCCCATGAGGGCTCCACATGTGGGACCTAAGTAAGTCAAACCATTTGGGTCTCACATAGAGTGTCCCAGATGAAGACCAAGTCTTCTTCGCCCGCCTAGTCTCTTCATTGGCCCTATGTAGTTAGCCCATTAGGGCTGCTCATGTAAGAACCATGTGGGTCCTACATACTGTGTCCCAGTTATAAACCAGGTCTTCTAAGCCCACCTAGACACTTCATTGGGCCCATATGGTTAGCCCATGAGGGCTCCACATGTGGGACCCAAGTAAGTCAAACCATTTGGGGTCTCACATAGAGTGTCCCAGATGAAGACCAAGTCTTCTTCGCCCACCTAGTCTCTTCATTGGCCCTATGGAGTTAGCCCATGAGGGCTGCTCTCGTGAGAACCATGTAGACTATACCATGTGGGCCCTACATACTGTGTCCCAGTTATAGACCAGGTCTTCTAAGCCCACCTAGACACTTCATTGGGCCCATATAGTTAGCCCAATGAGGTCTCCACATGTGGGACCCAAGTAGGTCAAACCATTTGGGTCCCACATAGAGTGTCCCAGATGCAACCCAAGGCTTCATGGCCCTCATGTAACCCATATGGGTCTCACTTGGCCTACCTACATGGGCTTCCCGCATGGGCCCCATTTTACTCTAACTAAATGGGACCCAGTTGGCTTTACCCAGTTAATTCCCATGCCCAGGTAGCCCACATGGATCCCTTACAGGTCCCCTTCAGGTACCCCATGTGAGGGACCAGCGTGGGGCCAATATGAGCAAAACCTAATGGGGCCTCCAAAATTTGCCCAAGTTAAGCCCATGCCCACTCAATACCCACATAGCCCACATTTTCCCCAATTGGGGCCCCCTTAGCATTGCTGGCTGGGCATATATCCAGACCACAGACAATTTCTGAGGTTTGCTGTCAAGGGCACAGCTTACGAGTTCCTCGTGCTGCCCTTCGGCCTGTCACTCGCACCTTCACGAAATGTGTAGAGGCGGCGCTCTCTGCTCTCAGAGAAAAAGGCGTTCCCATTATGACTTATCTGGACGACTGGGCTTTGATAGCATGCTCCAGAGAGCAGGCAGCAACGCAACTGCCTTTGGTACTGTCTCACATTCAGTCCCTGGGTTCTTCTGTGAATTTCAGAAAAAGTATGTTAAACCCCAGCCAGGCTGAAAATTTGTTGCGCATCAGGACTAGCACGTCTGTCGGAGCGCAGAGTGCCTTGCGCATTTTCAGTTGGGGCACAAACTACGGTTCCAGTTGATGGGCATGATGGCCTCTATGATCGCTGTGGTTCCCCTTGGTCTACTCAAGATGCGGCTCTTTCAGCGCTGGGTTCGTTCTGACCGCCTCAACGTGTTACATCACCGCAGCAGGAAAATACTGATAGACACGCAGTGCATGCTTGCACTCCGGCCTTGGAGAGAACCCCGCCTGCTTCGTCTGGGTTCACCGATAGGACGGGTGTCGTTTCGCAAGGTGGTGTCGACAGATGCTTTCCTGAAGGGATGGGGTGCTCTGTGCGATCACATGACAGAAAGGAGAAGCTGGACTCCTGTGCAGTCCGGCCTACACATCAATCAGTTGGAGCTGCTGGCAGCGTTTCTAGCTCTTCAGCATTTTTGTCACATTCTGAGCGGCCATTACGTTTTGATCAGAACAGACAACACCACAGTGGTCTCCTACATAAACAGACAAGGAGGAGTTCGTTCCCTTCCTTTGTTAAGGATCACCCGCATCCGAGGAGCAGAGGCGGATGCATTTGTTGTGTCCTGTGCGTGCTTTATGCACATGCATTGACCGCACTCATGCAATGCGCTTGTCGGACCATTTGTTTGTGTGCTTTGCTGATCCTGCCAGAGGCAAAGTTTTGTCCAAGCAGAGGCTTTCACATTGGATCGTTGAAGCTTTTCGGTTAGCTTACGTCAGTAAAGATCTGCCTTTGCCTCAAGGTGTGAGAGCCCACTCGACCAGGAGCATGGCCACTTCCTGGGCTCTGTTTCGGGGATCCCGTGTGAGTGACACCTGTGCTGCGGCTAGCTGGTCATCACCTCATACTTGTATACGGTTTTACCGTTTGGATGTGACAGCCCCTACGGTGGCTTACAATGTCCTTCTTGCAGCATCTGGACCTAATAGGTCCTAAAGGTGTTGTAATTTGGTAGCTGCTCGTAGGGTGTGCATATATGTCCCATAGTTCATGTGTTGTACCAAGTGAATCGACTAAAAGGGAACAAATTGTTATGACTATAATTTCTGTTCCCTGAAGGAGACAGAACGAGGCACAACACATTTTTCCCCCGCTATGCATTGCTTGGTGAAGAGCGGCTTCCGAACTGAGGTGAGACGCCAACGACAGGATTTATAAGCAGGCAGCAGAACCGTCCACCTGTTATTAGACGTCATCTGTCTAAAGCATGATTAGAGGTGTCTTCAGCTAGGCACGCAAGGGTGTGGTATCCCATAGTACATGTGTTGTACTATGGGATACCATGCCCTTAGTACATGTGTTGTACCTCATTCCTCTCCTTCAGGGAACAGAAGTTATAGTCATAACAATTTGTTATTCTGCCCTTGTACCCTCCATCCTAGTAAGGAAACACTCCTAAAAAACCTGAGTCAGGAAAAACGAAGAAACCTTAGGGATTCCCACATGAGTGAGAGATCCTATCCCAGGACGGACAGGAGATACCAGAACTGGTAAAGAAGAATGAGCTTCTACAACTACGTATTTGAATAGAGTTCATTCAGATAGAGCTGAGGGACGAGTGGAGATGAAGTCCTCAGTCAGACGAAGCAGAAGTGCAGTCCACGACCAGGAGCAGGAGCGTGGGGGATCCACCTGGATCTGAAATCACTCCTGCTCCCAGAGGGGAGTGAGAGAGAAGAACAACATGTGAATGGAACTGCACCAACAAAAGCATGGAGAACTAAATACAATAAATAATAAAGAGTAGAAGAAAGGAGAAGAAATGAGAATAGAGGACAGAACCCCAGAGATGATGCGGAGAACAACATGATAGAAAATCTAAAAATGACATTTAAACGTATCAGTATTAATCTAGCCTCTCAAGAGCCACAGCAGAGAGAATATTCTCTGATTACTAGCTAACCTGGCAGAACGCTAACCTGTCCAAAGAGGAATGTTTTAAGGCTTTGAAGGTAGAAACTGTGCTGGATCTCTGACATGGAGCTTATTCCAGAGAACAGGGGCTTGGTGGATGAAGATTCTACCTCCAACTGGACTTTTAGAGATTCTAGGAACTACAAGCAGGCCTGCATTTAGTGAACCAAGTGTTCTGATTGGTTTGTAAGGAACTAAGAGATCTTTAATATAGGATGGGGCCACACCATTCAGATCCTTATAGGTTAACAGGAGGATTTTGAACTTGATCCTGGATTCAACTGGGAGCCAGTGGAGTGAAGCTAACACAGGAGTGATGTGTTCTCTTCTGCTAGTTCCTGCTAACAATCTGGCTGCTGCATTCTGAACAAGTTGAAAACTTTTTAAAGAACTTTTAGGGCAGGCTATTAGTAAAGAGTTACAGTAATCCAGTGTAGACGTAACAAATGCATGTATGAGTTTTTCAGCATCACTTTTAGATAACATGTATTGTACCGCTGCGGTATCAGAGCCCGACCCGCAGCAAGTCGATGCTCGTCGGCGGATGAATCAAGGCTCCCAGCTTCCTGATCTCCTAACGGGACGTGAAGCGTGCCGGTATACCCAGTACCGGGGGTGGCACCTGACAAATGACGTCCCGGACCCGACCCTCGGGGGTATCCGAACCCGACCCGCAGCAATATCGGAGCCCGACCCGCAGTGGTATCGGAACCCGACCCGCAGGGGTATTGGAACCCGACCCACAGGGGTATAGGAGCTCAAACCGCAGCAATATCGGAGCCCGACCCGCAGCAGGTCAATACTCGTCTTTTGATGCGGTGGCGGATGAATCAAGGCTCCCAGCCTCTGGGTCTCATAACAAGACGCAGATATCCGGTACCGGGGGCAGCTCCCGACACACAACAGTCCTGGTCACAATTTATTGGGCCCTGATTTGAACCCCTCCCCATGAATCATCTTATGACGCGCTGGCCGCTGGCACCTGTCACTTTTTTGTCTGTCACGGTCAGAGACTTCTGTAAAGCTAGAACGTGATCACAGTCCAACTAATTGCGGTCCAGCCCACGGAAATAAGAGATCCTGAAACGCCGATTCTCAACCATAGAGATAACGTTACTTTAATTTCTGCCTCATAAATTAGAAAAAAAAAAGTTGTTTATTTTTAGTGAAAGACAAAACGAGTGATGCTTTCTGACTAAATGAGGAAAAGAAAAATAATTCTGTTTTTGACGAGAAGGGTACCCCCAAAGCTTCAAGTTCTGACACGGAGGGACTTTAACCATGCGTCGATTTTCGACGAGTAGGGAGTGAGAATGTATTGGCTTAACTACAACTCTTTCTAATATTTTAGAAATAAATGGGAGATTAGATATTGGTCTATAGTTAGACAGAATGTCAGGATCCAGGCTGGGCTTTTTCAAGAGAGATTTAACAACTGCATATTTAAAAGACTGAGGCACATAACCAGTTTCTAGAGACGTATGTATTATGGTTAATATGGATTCACTAATTAGGGGAAATATTTCTTTTTTGTGTTTGAAACTGTAAATATGGTTTGACTTGCACTAAATGGATAAAAAGAAAAAGTACTTATGTTTGAAAAACGTTGCCTGTCCTGAAACCAAAGTATATCCAAGTAACTGATGTTAGGTATCCAACGGATCACTAAACTCATGGTTCATATCATGTAAAGGCTTTAGAGTCATGGTGGGGAAGATTTTTCAGATCAGTAAAACAGAAAAAAAGGTTAACTAAATTAAAGCTAAAAAAGATTTTTTTTTTTAAGTTTTATATGATATATTTTTAATAAAACATACAAAGTACTTCAAAGCACAAATACACATATTACATCTAAAATTTACCAATTGAGGCATATGTATTAATGTATTTATTAATTTATTTATTAACATGATCTCTCAGTTCATCTGAGTTGTACTTCTCCCACATGCGGCGAGAATGTACGATTTTTTTAAGACACACTTTTGGATATCCATCACGCTACTACTTTGACCAGTGTTAAAATAAAGATAGCGGACGCAAATTTGAGGTACAATTTGAGGGGTTGTTTATTGTAAATTTAATTTGAATAACGCACACCAGGGGAAGGGGGGTGGGGAATCTGTGTTACACCTGTTTGCAAGTGATGCAATTGCACATCCTCTGAGGTGTTGCTCTCAACAATTGCATATCTGGTTCCGTCATGTGTTGGGGAAAAAAAGTGTTTTTTTTTTCTTCATATTCCTGCACCATGTAGAAGGCAGGCATCTAGCAAGAGAGCTTCAATGATTATTCAATATCTACATTACCATTGGTTTAATGTAGAGATGCCCTGATCCGATTACGCGATCGGAAATCGGGCTCCATTGTCCGATCAGGATCAGATATTTCATTTATTTTTCTTATGATCAGCGCTTTAAATTTCAAGCTTATTATTCCAGATAAATACTCCACTAGAAGTCTGCATGTCATGAACTGATCAGAAAATGTTATTCCTGGAAAAAACGCAGCAAAACAGCAACAGTTCAAGCAGAAGACTGATGTAAACAGTTAGCTAGTTAGCTAGCTAGCCGATCACGGATTTAGACTTCCGGGATCAATAACTCTTTTGAAAAGGCTTTAAACTGACAGCTAGTATCTCTAAACAAAAACCTCTGAACACATTTTTTATAGAAAATGGTTTCTTTTTAATGTTAAACTCTTCGTGCTCCAGATAGACAAATGGCTAAACAGCAGCTGCTAACTGCTACATGCTAGCGCCGTGATTTCCTCCTCAGGACCCGAGCTGTCCTTTGATATGCCTGTTTTATTTATCTGAAAGAGAAATAAAAGTTAAGAAAATGAATGACTGATAATAAAAATGAAAATGGGATGTCTTAAGAACTTAAACAAAAGCACATAATCTTAAAAAGCAAACAAACAAAAAACTAATGAATGAAAATTAATGATGATAAATTATAATAATAATACATTTTATTTCAAAGCGCCTTTCTGGTCACTCAAGGACACTGTACATTACAATGAGAACGAATAAAATCAAGACAAATAAATACATCCTAAAAACAGAAACACGATAGAATCTAAAAAACAACAATAAAATCAGCCACAGGATAAATGGTCATGAGATCAAACAGAAAAGGCAGATTTAAACATGTATGTTTTGAGTTTGGACTTAAACACGGGTAAAGAATCAATGGTCCGGAGATCAGGTGGGAGTGAGTTCCATAGTGTGGGGGTCGAGTGGCTGAAGGCTCGGCTCCCCATGGTGACCAGACGGATGGGGGGTACGGAGAGTTGGAGGGTGGAAGAAGACCTGAGTGTCCGGACGGGAGTGTAAATATGGAGGAGCTCAGATAGATAACACGGGGCCAGGTTATGGAGCGCTTTGAAGGTGAGAAGGAGAAGTTTAAATTGAACTCTGAATTTGACAGGAAGCCAGTGGAGCTGTTGGAGGACGGGGGTGATGTGATGAAACGGTGGAGTTCTGGAGATAATGCGAGTGGCTGAGTTCTGAACCAGTTGGAGTTTATTGAGAGTTTTGTGAGGTAGACCGGACAGAAGTGCGTTGCAATAGTCGATGCGAGAAGTGACCAGACTATTGACCAATATAGAAGCGGAGTCGACAGTGAGAGAGGGATGAAGACGATTAATATTGCGCAGATGAAAATGAGCAGATCGGGTGATGTTATTAATATGCGGTTGAAAGGAAAGGGAACTATCAAGGATGACACCCAAGCTCTTTACCTGGGGAGAGGGGGAGACTGATGTGGAGTCAATAGAAAGTGTAAAATTTGAGATCTTGGAAAGTGTGGATTTGGATGCAACAAGTAATAATTCTGTTTTATCGCTATTGAGTTTAAGAAAGTTTTTGGTGAACCAGTTTTTTATTTCATGCAAACAAGATGTTAGGGAGGAGGGTGGGAGGGAGGAGTTTGGTTTACTGAGAGATAGAGCGGTGTCATCCGCAAAACAGTGGAAGCTGATTTTGAATTTACGGAAGATGTTGCCGAGTGTGAAGGAGTAAGTGATGAATATAAGAGACCAAGGACAGATTTGGGAACACCGAGGAAACAGGGAAGAGATCCAGACGAAAAGATTTTTAGCTGGATGAAACTGAGTGCGCCAGAGAAGAAATAGGAATGAAAACCATTGAAGGGGTGGTGAAGTGATACCGAGGGAGGAGAGTCTTTGGAGGAGAATAGAATGAGAAATAGTATCGAGGGCCGCACTCAGATCAAGGAGAATGAGAATAGTGACGAGTCCTGAATCAGCAGCGACAAGAAGATCGTTGGTGATTTTCAGGAGTGCAGTTTTGATGCTGTGGGCGGGACGAAAACCTGATTGAAAGGGTTCAAAGAGACAGTTATGTTGAAGTGCTGTTGGAGTTGAGAGCAACAGTTTTCTCAAGTATTTTTGAAAAGAAGGGCAAGTTGGAGATCGGTCGGAAATTACTAAGAATATTCAGATCTGAACCAGGTTTTTTTTTAAATTGGTTTTACGGCTGCAGTTTTGAATAATGAGGGCACAATACCGGTTGTTAGGGAAGAATGAATAATGGAAGTGATAAAGGGGAGCAGTTGTGTGAGAACAGGATTTGACTAAGAATGTCGGAAAGGATCAAGCTGGCAGGTAGAGGGTTTCGATTCTTTAATGAGGGCGAAAATTTCACCATGGTCGGGCAGGCGGAAGGTAGAGAACATATGACACAGAGAAAGAGTCAGATGGGACATCGAGAGGGACAGGGGCGAGGAGGTTCTGGTGTATAGTTTGTATTTTTTGTTCAAAATACGAGAGAAAGGAGTCGCAAGTTGCAGTGGAGTACATATGGGGGGAGATTGTCGGGGGGCTGAAAGATATTAGTCATTAAAGAGAAAAGAGTTTTAGGGTTCCCTTTGTTTACAGAGATGAGTTCAAAATAATAGTCTAAGTTTTTTTTTAGAACTTAGACACTAAGTTTTTATACAGAGTGAGATGAGTATCAAGCATTTCCCTGTGCACAGATAGTCCAGTTTTTCTAAAGAGTCGCTCCAGCTGGCGACATCGAGCTTTCGATTTATGTAGTTCGGGAGTGAACCATGGAGCAGATTTAATGAAGGAAACACTGCGAGTTTTGACAGGAGCAAGGAGGTTCAAGACATCATTAAGGCTATTATTGTAAAAAGAGACAAGTGCATCAGGATTGAGTGAATCTGGGACAGGAATGTTACTAATGTGGGAGGAGAGAGTATCAATGTTAATATTTTTGACATTCCGAAAAGAAATTAAACGTGAAGATTTAGTAACAGAGAGACAAACAGAAATACTGAATGAAACAAGAAAATGATCTGTTACATAGATCTCATCAGCAGAACAGTTAGCAGGGGTTAAGCCGGAGCAGCAGACTAAGTCCAGTGTGTGTCCTTTGATGTGAGTAGGAGTATGAACAAACTGATTGAAGTTACAACTGTCCAGGCATGAACAAAAATCCTTGGTGAGAGGAAGGCTATTATTGTCAAAATGAATATTAAAATCCCCCATAACGATGACATTAGGTGAGAGGGTTGACAGGTGGGTGAGCAGAGTTCCAAATTGGTCCAGAAAGTCTGCGGTCGCCTTAGGGCAGGGGTATTCAACTCCAGGCCTCGAGGGCCGCAGTGTCTGCATAATTTCCAGATATCCAAACTCTACTCATGACTGATTACCTGGTTCAGGTGTGTCCAACCAATTGGAGCATGCCAGATCCGGGTATGTTGGAAAACCTGCAGGAATGCGGCCCTTGAGGCCTGGAGTTGAATACCCCTGCCTTAGGGGGACGGTAAACCACTGCTATTACCGTAGGAGTTGGACCCGGGAGCATGAAGGCGGTACACTCCATAGAGCTGAGTGAGGGGAGGGGGGCCGGGAGGACTTTCCAGTTCTCGCGATAGAACGCCGCGAGACCTCCTCCGCGTCCAGAGCAACGTGGTTGGGAAATGTAAACAAATCCAGGTGGGGTGGATTCGTTGAGTTGCGAGTGATCGTTTGGATGCTGCCAAATTTCAGTCACGCAAAGAAAGTCAAGCTTACGATCGGATATAATGTCCTGGATCAGCTGACCCTTGTTCGAGAGGGAGCGGATATTGATGAGACCGAAGTTGACTTCTGTAGAGTTCTGGCGCGCAGCGCCAGCTGCATCCGCAGACCTTGGGAGGCTGGCGAGCACTCTGTGGTCTGCTGAGCGTGTGGTGCTGCGAGGATGGCGACGAGTGGCGGAGGAGAAGTAGCGCACTGAATTAGACGAGTCGTCTTGGAATTGTCGGCGAGTGCCTCGGTGGACGTACCTTCCGCGGTATGGGAGAAGAGAGTTCACGCGGAAGTGAAGAACAGGCGGCAGGGCCTCAGGCTGAAAACGGAGACGGAGAAGCTCCGAAGCAGAGTACTGAATTATCCCTGCCATAGGCCGGTGGAAAATCAGCAGTAGTGTCCAGGTAAGGAGTGTCCAAACGTATATCTTGCACGGGATCATCGTTGAAATCGTGAAATCGTTGAAATAGCACCAACCGTAGACAGAGAGAGGAGACGCCGAGCAGGTTACACATATATGTCTTCTCCTCGAGTATCAGAGTGCAAACATCCGTGGCATTAAAAGTACAAAAGGTTGCTGGTGAGTAGCGGCAACAGTTATGCCAGCGTCCACTCGGTCATGATATGAGCTAGTCATGAACACTCATCAAATTCATGCTAAAATAGTCATAATTTACTTTTAAGAATTTTAAATGACAGGAATCACATTTGGTCAGAAATGTTCAACAGCTCTAAAGATATTAAAGTCACTAAACTTTCTCACATGACTAATTATTATCTATAGAACAAGAAAATATTATCTTCTTTCCCTAGTTTATATTTTACTTGTTTATTAAATCTACTTTACAGACGTGTTCTATTGAAGTTTTTAATTATAAAAGAAGGTTAATGAAATATAAATAAGGGACAACACAAATCTGTTTATTCAATTTGTTCATGTTTTAAATATGTTACAAAAGTATCGGATCAGGACTCTGTATCTGCAAATCCATAAAATCCAATGACTGAATCGGATCGGGCCCAAAAAAACCTGATTGGGACATCCTTAGTTTAATGCATAATGGGCTTTATTTGATACGTTACTTCAAACTACAAAGAAGCATTAGTGCAACCGCAGACCGCTTATGGTCATTTATGCCTCCTTTTATACCTCACTATCTACCTACCTCACACCTCATGTATACCTCCTGTATACTACACTAGCCCGATACCACGATGGTAAATTTAAGGTTATTGTGCAGGCCTAGTGTACATGTTGACAAGTTTGTGTGTGAAGGTTTTTGTAACATTTGAATGTGTGTGTGGACTATGGACAGGCCCCAGCATTTTCTTTTTTACTAACGTGGACACCTGACAGTAATGATGATATAGCACCCATGGTGCCTGTCTTTGAGATGGGGGGGTGTACTTAGTCTAAAAAGAAGATACAAGGTAAAAGACGGGAGTTAAGACAGAAAAGAAGATGGTAACACGTGGTAGTGACATCATAAAACAAATATCTAATTATCAATCTGGAATGGGCGGGACTTGTATTCACACACACCCAGTAGTCACACACATACCTATTGGCTAAAATAGTCTTTACATTTAAACTAGTCAAAATGAACACAATACAACTGCAATTGCAGCTCACACACACTTAATCATGCAAACTGACACAAATAAAGCCTTTTTTTTCCGTCATGCACACTATCGGTGCAAAGGTGAGCTGACACCTGTCCTCGGGTGAGTGTTTATGTTTTGCTAAGATGGATGATGATGGAATACACAAAGGTGGAACGTGCCCGCCATCCCTACACCAAGACCCACTGCCGGGGCCGCAGCAGCAGCCAGGACCCCCCCCCAACACCCACCATGTGGAGGTGGAGGGAATCCGCCCACCAGGAAATCCCGCCAAGCACCCAGACCAGGAAACTTGGAACTGCCGCAGAGCCCCCCCATGCCAGAAGGCTGGAAGGCACATGAGCAGAGAGACTGCAGACCCCAGCCCAGCCAGAAGAGCAGCCCCCCCACCACGCCAGGAGGGACAGAGTGAGGCCCCACCACTGAAGAGCCCCCAACTCCAGAAGAGCAGTCCGCCCCACCCCAGGTACGGGCCAGGGCCCACCAAGGGAGACCCACCCCCATGCCCGGACCATCGCTCGCCCCCGCTGCCAGATATCCAGGGGTAGTGAGGCACCCCCGTCCAGGAGAGGGACAGAGAAGCGGGGGTCCCAGAGGAGTGTTGTCAACAAGGCCCAACCAGGCTCATCCACTGATGGAGTTTTTGAAGAGGTCCAGTTCTCGAGAGCAAGGGCCAGAACCCGCACGACCGAGACATGGACACCCCCAGGCCCCGGGCCCCGATTTAATTTGACCCCCTGAAATTTCAGGGATCCTCTTCCTGTGTGGAGAGGGGACCGCTGGGCCCAGAAGAACGGCATCCAAGAGTCAAGGCCTTCAGGCCAGTGACCCCACTTTTAATGACTTGGATAGTACAAGTGTTCCTTTGGTTTCTTCATGTACAGTATGCATTTACTTGCTTGACAAATTCTAATGTATTTTAAAATTCTATTTTGGTTCTTTCCCAGCAAATACTATATATTATTCCTTGTTGTTTTTTAAAGTCTTTCACTTTAATGAGAAATGGCTTCTGTGTTTCAGGGAACCTGAAGAGACACCTGCGGGTTCACAGTGGAGAGAAACCTTATGTGTGTGCACACTGTCAGAGAGCCTTTAGTGACCCTGGAGCACTGCAGCGGCATGAGCGCATCCACACAGGTGCAACCTTCTTGTATGGACAGGTTTTAAAAAGATTCAACTTCAGGTTCCTGTCAGTAACTACAGATGAATACTAGTCACTATGTTTACTAATGAAACCTGAATTGATGTGTTTCAGGAGAAAAGCCCTGTGTCTGTAGTGTTTGCGGCAAAGCTTTCACCCAGGCCAGCTCTCTCATCGCTCATGTTCGCCAGCACACAGGAGAGAAACCCTATGTGTGTGACCGCTGTGGCAAAAGGTCAGCAGTGAATGAAAATCATCTCTTTGAGCTTTTAAGTGTATAATGTTCATTCCTCACTATAAACCAGGGGTGTCAAACTCCAGTCCTCGAGGGCTGGCCTCCTGCTGGTTTTTAAGAAATCCCGCCTCATCTGTTGCTGATTACCTGGATCAGGTGTATTTAGCCAATGAAGAGCTTCCATAGAAAGGGTAGTTAGAAAACATGTAGGACACCGGCCCTCGAGGACTGGATCTTGACACCTCTGCTATAAACAACCCCAAAGTAGTATTTTCATCCATTCAGGCCTTTCTGAGTCTTCCTCTTGAAACATGCTCTCTGAGCAGTAGCTTCTCCTAACCCACAAAAACAAGTGTGTTCTCCAAGCTGGTGTCAAAAAGTGAGAACCGCCCCTTCCAGGAAGAGTCTAACATACACACTTTCCACGTGAAGCTAGCGCAAGCACTTTCACTTTCTGCAAAACACATTCATTTTAAATGCACAATACTCTATATCTTCCAATTGTGTCCTTGACCTAGTAGCTTGAGTTTAAATGTTTTAGAGAGCTCTACTGAGGTTCCAGCAAACATGTCGCTGTGTCTGGGTTCATCAGGTCTTTCAGAGACACTCCCAGTACGGTGAATTTCACTATTTACTGCGGGAGCTGGACTTGGAAGACAGCCGGATTAGACTTTACTTCTGTCTGCTTATGACCCAGTTTAAGCATGAACGAAAGGTTAAAATAAAAATAAAACTGGTAGATCTTTTTATTGCTGTCTTGATGAAAATAAGAAAACATCATAAACCCGTGAAGCAGGAGTCCGCTATGGCGGCACCTGGGCAGCCTTCTGTCTGTTGGACAGCAAACTGCCTGCAGGCCAGGACAGCACTTTTTTTTTCTTTCAACACGCTGATCGACTCACTGCCAAAAGTTGAGTCCCTTATTGGTTGGCGTGGTGTGTCAACCTCGCTGCGTCTGCCACCAAGATCTCACAGCACTGCTGAAATCCCACTGCTCTCAGACTGACGCGCCTAATGCCAAAACATGCCTCAGGAGCATCTGTTCATTGACTTGTTGAAACTTCTAGCAGGGCTGGCCAACCCTGGTCCTCAAGAGCCTCAACCCTACCTGTTTTCCAGCTCTCTCTGACCTGCTTGCTGCTGATTAGCTGACTCAAGTAATTCCACATCCTGATTAGCTGAACACACCTGATTTAGGTTGTCAGCATCAAGCAGTCCAGAGAGAGCTGGAAAACAGGCAGGGTTGAGGCTCTTGAGGACCAGGGTTGGCCAGCCCTGTTCTAGTGCTTTAACCCTTCCGCTCTCCTTGGGGTCCAGATGACTCCAACCACATATTGTTATGCGATTTCTTCCATGACAAATGTGGACGAAGGGGGACAGGATTTTATGTCTTCCATGGACATTAGTGAAACTCCGAAATCAGTGAAAAAAAAAAGTTCAGCGCACTGTCCTGTGGTGTCCAGATGACCCCACTTTTAATGTAAACAAGCTAAGGAGAACGGAAGGGGTTTACTCATGTCTGATGTGAATACAGCTTTAGAGTATTTGCCATCACAGATTTATGGTCTGTCCGTCCATCTGTTTGTCACAGGTTTAGTCTCTGTCCATGGGATCGACCATTGCTAAAATCAATATTGCTGAAATTTGTTAATTTGACACTTATAACTTCATTTTTTTTTAAATCTGACAGCCAATATTAAACTGGTTGTTTTCGACTCTGAGGCAGCCGCGCCTCTGTTTTCTGCATTGTCCCGTCGACTGCGCTATCTGATTGGTTATCCACTCCCAGGTAGAGGCAGAGCCAATCAAAAATTGAAACAGTTTGCAGTGAGGGGGTTGGAGCTGGTTAAATCTTGGCGGAGAGAAAAGTTTTTCTGTAGTGAAGCTCACCTGTGCACAGACTTGTCAAAAGTAACACAAACACCAAAAATACCCCTGAAATTATAGTAACCTTTCCTCTCTTCTTGGCTTGTTTACATTAAAAGTGGGGTCATCTGGACCCCACAAGACAGTGCGCTGAATTTTTTTTTTTCCATTTTCTATTCCATTGATCGTTTAGCTTCACTAATGTCCATGGCAGACAGAAAATCCTGTCCACCTTTGTCCACATTTGTCATGGAGGAAATCGCATGACAATATGTGGTTGGAGTCATCTGGACCCCGAAGAGAGAAGAAGGGTTAAACATCTGTCATTGCCAAATCACAAGTAGCAACATTGTGCAGAATATCATTGAAAATAATAAAAAAAAAAAAAACAGTGGCAGCTCTGTTACCTCACCTAAGCTCTAACCTAAACATTACTGTGAATCACCAAATAAAAAAAAAAAAAGATCCCGACAATATAGACATGTTAGGAAACCATTAGTTTATTGCCGTGTGGTTAAAGCTTTAAAACCAAGTTACATTTTTTCAAGATTTATAGCAGGAAAGCATAAAGATAGAAATGGTTCTTATGAAAGCTATGCAGCAGCAAAACCCCGTCTGTCCATGAAAACAAAGAACAAAAATGACAACTTAAATGTCATATACTGTACCTTTATCTTCATCTTCCTGTGTTGAGTGAAAGAATCCAAGCGGCAAAAACAACATTGTTAAATGTATGTAATCAGTGGAGCAGCAGGCTGTTTTGCTAGCCGGATGACTACGCACACAGCCGACACGTTGCAGCCTTATTCATGCAGCCGATGCTGTTACTCTGAATATTTGATATAAAAAGAAGTTTAAGTAATCCTACTCTACCTAATTGCTATCAGATCCCTTTTTAAATGACACAGTTGAAAACTTGTCTAAATTGTCACCACACTAAATTAAGTGGTGACACTTGTCACCACTGAACATAGTATGGTGAGTCCAGTGGCAATTTAAAAAAGAAAGTTCAGGGACAATTTGATATTAACAAATAAAAAAGTTTGTTTGATTATTTAAAAACTGGTATGGTGGAATTGAGAAAAAAAACACTGCTCACAAAAATGAAAGGAGAACTTTACAGAAACACATTAGATCCATCAGATCTCAATATGAAGTTGGATATCTATACAAATAACAACAGGGCAGTGTCTTAGGAACAAAAGGATGCCAAGTCTCTTAATGAAATAAAAGTTTTCAGTCTACAGAGGCTCAATTGTGTAGACACCATCAAATCAGAGTGAAATGAAGATGTTTCAGGCTAGTCCATTTTCTCCAAAACTTCATTTCTGCAACTCTAAATGCTTTTCAGTATCTTGTGTGCCCCCCACGAGCTTGTATGCATGCTTGACAACGTGGCAGCATGCTCCTAATGAGACGACGAATGGTGTCTTGTGGCATTTCCTCCCAGATCTGTGTGAGGGCATCCCTGAGCTGTTGTACAGTCTGAGGAGCAACCTGGCGGCGCCTAATGGACCCAAACATAATGTCCCAGAGATTTCTATTGGGTTTAAGTCAGGGGATGGTGAAAGCCATTCAATTGTTTCAATTCCTTCATCCTCCAGGTACTGCCTGCAGACTCTTGCCACGTGGGCCGGGCATTGTGGTGCATTAGGAGGAAACCAGGACCTACTGCACCAGCGTAGGGTCTGACAATGGGTTGAAGGATTTCATCTGGATACCTTATGGCAGTCAGAGCACCATTTCCTAGACAGTAGAGGTCTGTGCGTCCCTCCATGGATATGCCTCCCCAGACCATCACTGACCCACCACCAAACCTGTCATGTTGAACCACGTTGCAGGCAGCAGAACGTTCTCCTTGTCTTCTCCAGACTCTTTCACGTCTATCACAGGTGCTCAGGGTGAACCTGCTCTGGTCTGTGAAAAGTACAGGGTGCCAGTGGAGGACTTGCCAATTCTGGTGTTCTTGAGCAAATGCCAGTGGAGCTCCACGGTGCTGGGCAGTGAGCACAGGGCCCACTACAGGACGTGGGACCCTCAGGCCACCTTCATGAAGTCTGTTCCTGATTGTTTGGGTAGAGACATTCACACCAATGGCCCTCTGGAGGTCATTCTGTAGGGCACGAGCAGTGCTCAGCTTGTTCCTCCTTGCACAAAGGAGCAGGTATGGGTCCTGCTGAGGGGTTGAGGACCTTCCAGCTCTCCCAGAATAACCAGCAGTCTCCTGAAATCTCCTCCATGTTCTGGAGATTGTGCTGGGAGACACATTAAACCTTCTTGCTGCAGCACATGTGGATGTTCCTTCCTGGAGAAGTTGGACAACCTGTACAACTTCTGTAGGGTTAAGGAATCTCCTCATACTGCCAGTAGAGAGAATTACACATGACAAAAATAGCACGAGTGGAAAACCAGCCAAAAAAGATCAAGAGGAGAAACTTGAAATGACCTCCACATGGAACACCAGTCCTGTTTGGAGGGTTTTCTCATTTTTGCCACTGAAGTTGTGGCAATCTGCTTGTTTACACATCGCCACGGTGTAGTTCACCTGTGCGGTGAATGGCCAGGGGGCGGGGCCCTTGATTTGCGTCTGATCAGCTGTGAAAAGAGGGGGAATAAGAAGATAGGATTTTTACAAAGAACGAAGGAACGTGAGCAGAGAGCAGCGAGGAGGAGATAGCAGTAAGAGGCTTCAGACCCAACTCAGCTCCCCCCAAACCTATTTAGATGAAAGACAGAATAAAGCCAATATTACGTTTGAAGAGGCCGGTGTTCAAACTCTCATGGGTGAAAAGCTGGATCAAAGCCCTGGTGGAGAAGCTCGTGCACCTCAATTGCAGTCTACCGTGCAACATGGGTTCCCTGATGACCATATTGGAACCCCTGGAGGCTCTGTAATCCACGGAGAACTCAGATCGAGATTCATTGGAAAAAGCCCTGTCAAATTACAGTTCCCAACTTTTGGAAAGATTGATGATGCTTCAGATCCACTGCAGTATCTTGAAAGATGTGAGGATTTTCTGGCCTTAAATCAGCTATCAGATGAAGAACTGGTTGCTACCCTTCGGAATGTGCTGCATGGGACAGCCAGAGACTGGTGGGACGTGGCTTGTTTCAAGGTCCGCACATGGAAAGACTTCAGTGACCAGTTTCGCACAGCATTCCTCTCTGAAGATTATGAAGATGAACTAGCAGAAAGGATCAGAAATAGAGTACAAGGTGAAGACGAAAGCATTCCGGATTTTGTCTACATGTACCAATCTCTCTGCAAACAATGGAAACCATCGAACCAGGAACAAGAAATCATAAAACTAATTTTGAAGAACATTAATCCAAAACTGGCCAGCCAGCTAAGAAGTAGCCAAGTGACACCTGTAGAGGCTCTTGTAAGGCTTGGACAACAGTTGGAGAAGGATAAAGAAAACCAACAACAATATGAGCAGAGAAAAAGTTTAATGAAGAAACCAGCCAAAACTATAACAGTTGAATCCCCAAAATCACTTCCTAACCCAGAGAGTTCAGTACAATCGCAACAAACTTATAGGCAAACCCAAGCTTTTTGTTGGCGTTGTAAGGGCAACCATCCACCATCCTCTTGCCCGCAGATAAATGCCACCAGAAATAACAAGAATTCTATTCCTCCTCAACGTCCTCCACCCTCTCAGCCTTCTACTAGTGGTCAAAGTGGACCTCCTACACTAAGTTCTCTTTCTCGTTGTTTTTCCTCTCCACATGAAGAGAACCCATCCCCCAGTCAGTTATTCCTCCCACTCCATACTGGGACATGGAAAGGGGTTGGCATATTGGACACTGGTTCTTCCTACACATTAGTAAATGAAAATGTATGGAAAAAGGTTAAGCAGCCCCATGAGCAGTTGAAGGCCTGGATTCGTGGACCCTTGTTCCTGGCTGATGGAGATAGCCGAGAGCCATTAGGTTGGAATCAGATGACTCTCACTCTACAGAACCAATCTGTGATGTTGCCTTGTGTCATCATGCCTGCTAACCATCTTACCTTCCCTGCTGTCATTGGATTGGATTTCCTCTGCTTGTCTGGGTTACAGTTCGATGTCTCAGAGAACTGTTACTGGTTCAAACAGAACAAAAAGCAGAAATATCAGTTTTACCTGAGCCTGCAGAAAACTCAGCCGTCTGCACTCATACTGCTCTTGCATTGTACTCGTCCCTTCCTCCAATAACATCAACTCATGAATATTTCAGCATTGACCCTTTCCAGGAGGCAATAAAAAACGCAGATTTGGACGAGTTTGGCAAGCACCAACTTCTGTGCCAGCTCAAAGAAAACCAAGATGTTTGTACTGAGGATTTGGGTTGTACGGACATACTCGCCCATAAAATATTTCTGAGTCATGATGTTCCCCTTAAACAGAAACCATACCGGGTCTCCCTTGCTAAACAGCAAGTGATTAAAGAACATGTACAGGAGATGTTGGCGAAAAATATAATTGAACCATCAAAATCTTCATATGCTGCTCCTGTTGTGTTGGTCCCCAAGAAAAATAATCCCAAACCTTGATTCTGTGTGGACTATAGGAAACTGAATGCTATCACACACATGGATGCTTATCCTATTTCAAATATACAGGAAATTTTGGAATCGATGGCAGGAGCTTCTGTTTTCACCACTTTGGATCTCAATTGCGGTTACTGGCAGGTGAAGATGGATGAAGACAGCAAGGAAAAAACTGCTTTCATTTGTTCAATGGGCTTTTTCCAATTCACCGTCATGCCATTTGGTTTGAAGAACGCACCAGCGACTTTTCAGCGCCTGATGGAAATGGCTCTTGGTGACGTGAAAGGAAAATGCTGTTTTGTGTATTTGGACGATATCATTATTTATTCGCCCACGTCTGAGCAACATCATTGTGACATCCAAGCTGTCCTGGATAGGCTGAAAGAAGCCAATCTGACGATCAACATGAAGAAATGTCAGTTCTTCAGAACCTCGCTGCATTTTTTAGGCCATGTTGTCACTGCTGCTGGAGTTGAAGTGGACACAGAAAAGACCAAAGCTATCCAGGACTTCCCAGTTCCTAAAAACCTAAAGGAACTCCAGAGATTCTTGGGAATGGCTGGATGGTACCATCGCTTCATGCCTCACTTCTCGGAATTGACTGAACCCCTAAATGCCCTTAAACGTAAAGGAGCAAAATTTGTTTGGACACCATCATGTCACAATGCCGTTCAAACATTAAAAAAACACTTGATTTCTCCTCCTATATTAGGCCATCCAGACTTCAGTCTGCCATTTTTTGTCTATACTGATGCTAGTGATGTTGGACTGGGTGCTGTTTTGGCTCAACAAACAGGTTTGGGCTCTGAACGGGTCCTTGCCTTTGCTAGGCGCACTTTGAACCAGGCGGAAAGAAACTACTCTACAACAGAACAGGAATGCCTCGCTGTAGTTTGGGCTGTGGAAAAATGGAGGTACTACCTTGAAGGAAAGCCTTTTACAGTGGTCACTGACCACTACTCCCTTATTTGGGTTTTCAAAACCCAAAAACCTAGCACCAGACTTGTTTGCTGGGCTCTCCGCCTTCAAGAATTCACGTTCACAGTGGAATATTGAAAAGGAAAATATAACACTGTGTCAGGCGCTCTGTCAAGAGCTCCAGTGAATGATATCCTGCATTCAACTGCAACTTGTGGCGCTGTGCTTCGTTCTAAAAGGGACACATGCAAAGACTTCCAAATCACAGACGAAGATATTTGGAAAGCTCAACAGGAGGACATGGATATACAAAACCTGTACAAAAGAATTATGGACAATGGAGAAATGATTGATAATGAAACTACAAAATTCACAATATTGGAGGACAAGGTTTATCGAGTGGTTCAACTACCTCATAAAACTCTGTATCAGATTTACCTACCTGTTTCTCTGCGACAACAAGTCATTCAACATTATCATGACAATCCATTATCCGGCCATCTGGGAAGATAAGAAACATATAAAAGATTGCAAGCAGTGGTATACTGGCCTAAGATGAGCTTGGATGTAAGTTCTTATGTCCAACGCTGTCGTGTGTGCCAGATCCATAAACCTGACAACAGAAAACCACCAGGTAAACTTCAACAAACCACAGTACACGCTCCTTGGGAGATGCTTGGAGTGGACATCATGGGCCCTTTACCACGAAGTTCAACCAATAATCAGTATCTTCTTGTATTCGTGGACTATTATACCAGATGGGTGGAGTTTTTTCCTCTTCGCCAGGCCACAGCAGAGACCATCTCCCAAGTCCTAAGTAAAGAGATATTGACTCGCTGGGGAGTTCCAACATACATCTTGTCTGACCAAGGCCCTCAATTTGTATCATCTGTGTTTGACAGGATCTGCAATCGATGGAATATCCAACAAAAACGGACTTCCCCGTATCATCCCCAAACCAACTTAACAGAAAGAATCAATTGCAATCCAAAAGCGATGATTGCATCTTATGTGGACACAATCACAAAAGCTGGAATAAGTACCTACCTGAGTTCCGATTTGCATTAAACACAGCAGTACACGAATCTATTGGTGTCACCCCTGCTGAGCTAAACTTGCAACGACCTCTTAGAGGACCATTTGATGGTGTGTTAAGTCCTCAATTTTGCACACCAGATGTTCCAACAAATACAACAGCAAATCAGATTGCAGAACTACAAAAGTTTGTCAAAGGCAATATTCACAAAGCAAAATTCAGACAAAAGAATAACTATGACAGAGGACGAAGGGATGGAGAGTTCCAGGAGAAAGACAGAGTCTGGTTGCGTAGTCATCCATACAGTAAAGCTGATCGGTCTTTCTTTGCCAAGTTGGCGCCTCGCTGGAAGGGACCCTACAGGATTATAAGACGGGTTGGACCTCTAAATTTTGAGATTGTTCTCAAGGACTCTGGGCTCAACTATCTACACGGTCGCGGCGCGGCTTTTCTGGACAGTTTGTTGCGGTGGACAGCCTCCTGTGCAGCTTCTGGAGCGGAGGGCGGCCGGACACCTGCGGGGGGGATCAGCTGGATCGGCAGGTTTGGACCAGAACTCACGACACGGCAGGGGGGCGCAGGAAAAAAAACGCTTCAAAGTAAACACGAAAACCGTTTTTCCTAGAAACAAGGACAGTAGAAAAACCTGGGCCGGATTGCCCTAACAAAGGATTGGATCCGGGAAGCAACCGACCCCAACCGAAAAAAATAAAAGATTTAAATGAACTTTGGACTTTGTGTGTGTGTAAGGAGCCAAGGGTGTGGATAACATCCTTTGTGACAGTGGGTTTGATATCTTAAATGTCAGGAGATAGACCTGACTGGCACCTCAGTAAACTTAACCCTATACTGTCACAAAGTGCACCTGTTGTTAATTCATGAACACCAATACAGCTGAAATTGATGAACGAGGCCCTCAGCTGCTGAACCAACAAGAACATTATCAGACAGGATTCATTCAATTCATGCCAGAACCAAGATATTGGTCTGGCTGAGAATATTATTATATATATAATATATATATATATATATATATATATATATATATATATAATATATATATATCTTATAAGATATTGGCATGTATTAGGGATGTTATATGTATTATTATATGTATTAGGGATGCAACGATACAGTTTTCTCATGGTGCAATACATACCTCGATACGAGGGTCACGGTTCGGTACATATTGAACAAAAACACAAAAAAACCCTCAAATCCTATTATTTCACAGATTATGATTTCTTTTGCAAGCAGAAACAGCATAACGAAGAAAGTGCGCAGCTTTTGGCACTTACTGCAGAATCCCACTTAAATAGAACTCTTGTAATCATTACAACTTAGGGGTGTCAGAAAAAAATTGGTTCACATCCGAATCTAGATTCTCATTTTCCTGCTTTTTTTTGTAATTAATTTAATAGCTCGTACCTGCTAGCTTAATTGCAAGCCGCAATGTTTGTCCCGAAACGGCTACCGTAGTTTGTTTTCTCTGGAGGCGAGCGGAGCTTACTGAGCGCTACGCTACAACAAGAGAGAAGAAAAAGAGATTCCTCCTGCCCCGTCGTTAGTGAAAGCAAAAGTTTGGGCGCACTTTGGGTTCCACAAATTTTGGAGTAAGGAGCTTGACATGATATGTGCATTGTGAAAAATAAAATATTTTGGGAACACTTCAAATGCTCGCTCATATCTCGTCCCATCACCGGAGCTTAAAGTCTGAAAAGTCTTTCTCTGCCTTCTACTGTTGAAATCATCCGTCCCTCCAGGATTTCCTGTTGTTGCGATAACAACTTTTAATGTAAATCCAATCAAACCCCGAGATTTGTTGCGCACCTTGCAGCTTTTTATTTTCACCATAACTTTACTGTAACTTTGAGAATTTACTGTGACAACAGTCATGGATGAACACGTGAACGTTTCCCTTCAGACTCCTTCCCGGGAGCCGTTCTCTCTTTTATTATTGTTCTATAACTCTCAGACTTTTATCTCTTCAAAACATGCGTAAACGGTCACCCCGCGGTTGGGCATGCGCTGCGTGAACACAGCGGATTGAAGGTGCGCTCAGCGCTAGCATGCACGCAAAGGTGCGCTGTCCCCGGGCGCGCACACGGCGGAGTGGGGTGCAGGTACAGATCGGTCTGTCAGATTGCGCGGGGCACAGCTGCTGCACAACAGGAACTGAGTATGAAGAGAAAGACAGAGAGAGACTCTGGAAATCTGGAACCATTTCACTTTAACTGGTGATAGAAAGGAAAAATTTAGAGTCTGCATGTCCTTCCCATCTCGGTCTCTCTGTCTTGCTGATCTGTACAGGTCAGTCTCTCCCTCCTAACTACCCAACCTAGCATACAAGTCATCATAAGCCCCTTGTTTGACCTTTGACCCCTCTACTTTCACCTTACGCTGCATCTCCCTGTACTCCTGTCTACTCTCCTCAGTCCTCTCAGTGTCCCACTTCTTCTTAGCTAGCCTCTTACTCTGTATACACTCCTGCACCTCCTCATTCCACCACCAAGTCTCTGCATCAACTTTCTTTCCTGATGACACACCAAGTACACTCCTACCTGTCTCCCTGATCACAGTAGCTGTAGTTATCCAATCATCTGGGAGTTCCTCCTGACCCCCCAGATCCTGTTTCAACTGTTTCTTAAAAGTCATGCAACAATCCTCTTTTTTCAGCTTCCTCCAGTTTGTCCTCTTCTCTGCCTTTGCCCTCTCTTTCTTCATGTTCTTCATCACCAGAGTCATCCTACACTGCTGTCTGGAAACACTCTCACCAACCACTACTTTACAGTCACTGATCTCCTTCAGATTACACCGTCTACACTAGATGTAGTCTATCTGTGTGCTTCTCCCTCCACTCTTATAGGTCACCCTATGTTCCTGTCTCTTCTCAAAGAATGGATTCACTAGAGCCATTTCCATCTTTTTTTCTAAATCAACCACCATCTGTCCTTCTACATTCCTCTCCTGGATACCAAACCTGCCCATCACCTCCTCATCACCTCGGTTTCCTGCACCAACATGTCCATTGAAATCTGCACCAATGACAACTCTCTCATTTCAGGGATGCTCATCATCACTTCATCAAGGTCCAACCAGAACTTCTCCTTCTCTTCCAGCTCACATCCTACCTGTGGGGCATACCCACTAACAACATTGAACATCACACCCTCCATTTCTATCTTCAGACTCATCACTCTATCTGACACTCTTTTTACCTCCACAACACTCCTAACAAGCTCCTCCTTTAAGATAACTCCTCCTCCATTTCTCCAATCTCCACCATGATAGAACAACTTGAACCTGCTCCTAAGTTTCTAGCCTTGCTACCTTTCCACCTGGTCTCCTGGACACACAGTATGTCTACCTTTCTCCTCTGCATCATGTCAACTAACTCTCTACCTTTTCCCGTCATAGTTCCAACATTCAAAGTTCCAACTCTCAGTCCAACACTAGTGACTTTCCTCTTCTCTCTCTTCCTATGAACCCTCCTACCTCCTCTCCTTCTTCCACCAACAGTTGTCCAATTTCCATCAGCACCCTGTCGGTGAACAGCACCGATGGCGGTCATTGTTAACCCGGGCCTCGACCGATCCGGTATTGATATCGTAGATCTGATTCTCATATTTGATTTGGCAAAGATTTTACGTCGGATGCCCTTCCTGACACAACCCTCTGGATTTATCCGGGCTTGGGACCGGCACAATGAGACCCTGGCTTGAGCCCTCTCTTGGCAGACTTTTTCATAAAGCACAGGTCTATAAAGATTTCTCTGTAAATCTGGATGTGCTGGTACTCTATATTGTAGATCAACTGTTTTCATTAAATGACTAAAGCTCTCATTATCAACCACTGAAAAAAGACTGCAGAGCTTTATCAATAAACACTCTGATGGTGTTTATCTGCGGCAACACTGTTGAGTCTTTTGAAATATATCTGTGATGTTTTCATTGTGTCACCTGCTTTAACACAGTAGGCGTGTTTGAGATTATGCAGGCGGACCCGGCGCTGTGCAGATCGCCTGGATTGCGGTGCATGCTGGTTAGTTTCTGTCACCGACGTCACATTTGCGACGTCATGAAGTATCGCGAGAAAGGGACGGGTTCAAGGCGCCTACCTAAGCCAGCGCAGCCAGAAAATAGGTACTGCGCTGGCTGCAAGCCGCCTAAACGACTACAAAACAATGCATTGTGGGAAACAGTGTCCTGAAAGTTTTTGTAGTTTAATGTGAAATAACTGGCGCTAAATGAAGGAAATCTGTGTATTTTTTACTCTTTCTGGAAGGTAGTGAATCACTGATGAAAAAATATACAAGATTTTAAATAATCTGTGGTTATGTGTGTCGTAGTTGTTTTTAAAATGAACTTTAATTTTTATTTTATCTGTTTATTTGGGACTGTCCACATGTAATGAATCCCCCGACTATTTTTTTTATCTGTTTTACTCTAAGAGATGTAAAAAATACTATAAAAGACATAACGGCACAGATCATACTAGGAGGAGTGGCGTATTAAAATTCAGCCGAATGTTGAGGACAACCCCCAACTCCTTGTTCTCGTACAGTCTCGTTGTCCACCTTCATCTCAGGCGCCTTTCTGCAGCAGCTTAGTCTCGCCGACGAAGCAGGCGAGGCGCAAGTCAACTCAAACACACCTAGTGACAGAGCTGGGTGGTGACATCAGAGATGGGCGGCCATGCTGGATGTGTATCTCCACATTGTACAACAGATGAAGCAAGTCTTGCAGATATTGTACTTCTTGTGACGTATTTCTGTCCCTAATCATCATATTATACGGCAAACCCTTGATCTCTTCACGCTGCAGGTTTCAGTATTGGTGGGGCGTCTGGAAGCTGCTCACACACCAGCCGGCTGTTGTTGTTTGTTGATCTTTTAGGTATTTGGGCTCCGCCTCCCGGGGAAGGGCAAAGTATTTTCTGGCAGGGAGGGGGAGAGTGATAGCAGACCTGGAGCAAACAGGCTCTACAACAAAGACATGAATACACAGACACATGCTAAAGGCAGCTCATAGTTGGTAGGCTGTGGTGCAGCGGTAGGGTGGTCGACTCCTGATCGGAAGATTGTGGGATCGGTCTCTGTTCATCAAAGATTTAGTCTCTGTCCATCACAAACTCACCCACAGAAAAGAAAAACACAGACATACACTGTAATTGTGTTAGAACGAAACAAAACTTTTTTTTGTGGATCTGAATTAAAGAACATAAAGTATTCACTAATACTTAGTTACTGTAAAACTTTTTTTTATGGATTAATTTGAATTTTTTAAAATGTTAAAGCATTGCAATTTTGGTGTCAGCTTAACTTAATAGGAGTGTGTTCTCTGTACTTACATTTTCTCTTCAAGACTTGCCTATTTGTGTCTTCTCTGAACAGATTTGTGCAGTCAAGTCAGCTGGCCAATCACATTCGCCATCATGACAATGTGCGTCCACACAAGTGTCAGATGTGCAACAAGGCATTTGTCAATGTGGGAGATCTGTCAAAGCATATTATCATTCACACGGGTAAAATCATCATCTGTCCAATCACAAGGGTAATGAAGGAAGAGAGAATGTGTTTAACCTTCTGAACTTTTCTTTTTTTCTGCTGTTTTAGGCGAGAAGCCCTATTTGTGTGATAAATGTGGCAGAGGGTTCAATCGAGTAGATAATCTGCGCTCCCACGTCAGGACTGTCCATCATGGCAAAGCTGGCATGAAGAGGCTGGTTGTTGCTGGGGAAAGTGCCAGTGACCTCTCCGATGAGTGCGCCGGGACGTCTACTTCTGACCAGATCAAAATTGTTACGGTCACCTCGGAAGACATTGTTACCTTGGCAACGGAGGCGCTAGCTGCAAGTGCTGTAGCTCAACTGACAGGTTAAGGACCAAATCTGAAATGTTGTTAAAAATAAAAAAATTCTAGACAATAAGGTATTCTCGTGTTGGTCAACAGTGGTCCCAGTGGCTGCCTCAGTGTCTGCAGATGAGACAGAAGCTTTAAAGGCTGAGATTTCAAAAGCAGTTGAGAAAGTGCAAGAAGCAGGTAAGAGTTGTGCTGTCAACATGCTACCGGTAGTAACATGTTGATCATAGGACTTCTTCAGATGAAACACACCTGTGTTAGAACATTTAAGATCTGTTCAACAGAACTTTGAACATTTAAACAAACTTTGAAGTGATTTTCAGACTACTGATCGTACTCTCAGCTAATGATGAGGTTTCTCTGGCTTCTTCATAGAGCGATGGCAGCGTGCGCTAACAGGCACCTCACCTGTTTTAGGACGTTTTATTAAAAAAATCACATTTCAGACTGATTCTACCTGACACTGAAAATTACATTTACTCAAATGTAGAAACACTGCTGTGGAGTAAAAGAAATACAACTAACAGATCATAAGGATAAAGACAGAGATAATCAGACGTGTCTTTCATGCTAGTTTAACCCAAAGAAAAGTGACAATGATATTCACACGTAATTTTCTAAATACCACAGTCAATTCTGAGCTTTTTTCTTGGTCACACTGACCTGGAGGGTAAGTTAACCCTTCTGCTCTCCTTGGCTTGTTTACATTAAAAGTGGGGTCATCTGGACCCCACAAGACAGTGCTCTGAACTTTTTTTTATCTTTGATTTTTGAGTTTCACTAATGTCCATGGCAGACATAAAATCCTGTCCACCTCTGTCCACATTTGTCATGGAATGAATCACACATCAATTTATGGTTGGAGTCATCTGGACCCCAAAGAGAGCGGACAACTTAAGGTCATGGTTATGGTTCAGGTTAATACAACAAAAGGTTCCCGATCACGACTGTATTTGCATCTGCAGCTGCACTCCGCGCTCTAGCTGTGTGACAGCTAATGAGACTTTAGTTGCGACCAGTAACAGCATTTAGCTTTAGGTGCACCTAATTATGTTAAACCATGCAGTTATCTGTATCTTGGCTCCACCTATTACGTGTTGAAGACCAGCGTTTGACCTGGTCGTAAGTAAATGCTTACAAATAACATCAGCTTTATCAAGTTACCTTCAAAGTTTGCTTTGTAGGACAACAGATACAATTTAAATCCCTTTCACACTTTTATTTTGTCGCATTTTGCTAAAAACGGACAATGCACCTAACATTGCTCCGCTATTCCCATATATGCAATAGCCCACTGCCCCAACCGGAAATGACTGAGCGATCATGTACCGAATGTAGAAGCAAGTTGTGCATATAGCTTAATAGAAAAATAAGTCCAGTAGTATAGAATGAAAACAAAGATTTGATCACAAAGATTTATGTATTTTTGGGAAACTGAACTAATTCTTTACAGAAGACACAGCCTAAAGATTACATGCTGCATAGAAATGCATTTGTTTTTTTGTTTTTGTTTTTTTTAAATTGCTTCAAGAGTTTTGTAATTGAGACTCAAACTTTATTTAAAAAAAAACCCAGACATTTCTGTTTCACATGATCACCTCTAATTCTGTTCACAGACCCCAACACTCAGATCTTGTATGCTTGTGATTCATGTGGAGATAAATTCCTGGATGCCTGCTCCCTGGCTCAGCATGTGCGCATCCACACGGCTCAAGCGTTGGTGATGTTTCAGGCAGACTCAGACTTCTACCAATACACCGCAGCCACTGAAGGGGAAACGGCGACAACGTGGCAACACACATCGGAAGAGGTTGTTCATGCTGAAGGGGTAGACATCTGCACCGGAGAAGAGAGAAAAGAGATAGTTGCTAGGACAGAGGACGCACAGAACTCGGAGGTCGTAAAACATGCAGAGGAGGACCTGGAGGAAGAAGAGGTGGAGATTCCCAACAAACATCCAACGGATGGAAAAGGTGTGGAGGAGAAAAGAGACGTTAAATGTGAAGTTCAGACGTAATGGAGCATGTCTGTGTTTGAAGGAAATGTTGTTTGCAACGGATATATTTTTATCTGGAGGTTAAGTTTGTAACATTTGAATTTATCATATCATTAATAAGTTCTTTCAAATACCAATATCGGATGTTATTTTTTAAATTAATTTTAGAACAAGGGAGTTTGTAAAATATGTTTTTTTTTTTTTTAAAAACCACTTTTTTCTTTCTTAAGGTAAAACAGCTAGAGTGTAAACTTATTTTTCCTTTTATCTAGGTCAATATTTCGATTTTTGTTTTAAAAAAACTTTACTGTATCATTTAGAAATTATTTTCAAATAGATGAATGATGGGCACAGTGTAATTTTGTTTCAAATAAATTTCAATGCTTACTGTAGGAGTGAATTTTGAGTTAAAGGTAAGCATTTCATATTAATATCTATACTTTGAGTTTATACAGTAAGGCAAATACAATTATTAACCTCCTTCAGGGCCCTCAGAAGTTTTCAAAGTGGGAGGTCTACCATTACCAAGCTGAGCGAAGAAGGGTCGAACCCCATTCATCTCCCACAAAACTGGGCCGCGGACCCACCATTTCGTCAGCGGAGGTCAGCGGAGTTCAACATCCATTCAAGTCAACGGAGTCGAGTTCCTGGGTCACCCAGTTCGTCAGGCTTAGGAACCTGAGATATACCTAGACGTGTTATGTCCCATTTTGACCACACCAGGGTGACATTGAGCCTAAACCCAGGAATAACCAGGTTTATAATTTGAATATTCAGTTTTCTGAGTTAATGCCTAACAACTCCAACCTCGCCTTTTATTATGGCCCGCAGCAGCAGTCTACTGACTGCAAGGACCATATTGTTTTTGCTTAGAGTCAAAAAACGTAAAATTTCTGCGCCTTTGAACGAAAATTACACCCCCGCCACATGAACGAAAAGTACCTCAAAATCGCACCACACGTAGGGAAAATTGAAAATGAATTTTTGGCATAGTGTGCGTTACCCCGCCCAAAACGATGACATCACGGGGGGCGTTCCCGCAAAAAAAAAAAAAAAATGGGCCGATTTTCGCTTATGGGACGACAAAAACAATATGACACGTGTTGGGGATAAGCCCAAGAACATTTGAAATCATTATGGGATGGCCAGACGACCCATGCCTTGGCGGCAATGTGGCGCCGAAAACTGAAAAATGGCGTTTTTCACGGTTTTCATCAATATGGGAAAACGACACATTTGTTTGTCCAATTTTCACGAAACTTCACAAGCATGTCCATAGCCGGAGACTACAAACACCCAAGAAGTTTGATTGACCTTTGACCTTGGGAAGTTGCCGCCATCTTGAAATTAACGAAAAAAGCACGTTTGCTACGAGCTACAAAAAGAAATGCCTCCTAGGGGGTTTTATCGACTGTTTTGTAGCTTAGTTGGGCATTAATGGGAGCCTACTGTGAGAAAAATGTTGCAATTAGAAGTTGTAGAATATGAAATGGCGTGGCTTTGGCGAGGTCGCGAAAGACACGGTTTTAGCTAGGTCGAACATATTTTACCCGAATAGTGCAAAACGGGTATTTGCGCGTTCGGAGGCCCGAGCTGAACGAAACAACATAACTTTTGAAACCGAGATGCGTACCATGCACCTCTGGCACGTAAAAAACCGTCGCAAAAAAAAGTGCTGACTCAGCAATTTCAATTTTTTATTTCGCATTTCGCAAACGAAACCAACATACCTTTGCTGGATATAACCATAGCTATTTTTTACATTATTATGGGATGGCTCCACGACCTACGGTTTGGCGGCCATTTTGTTTCGAAATCTGAAAAGTTGGGATTTCAGAGAGGTAATACGAGACTTTAGTTTGTCCGATATTCACAAAATTTGACCCACATGCCGCTAGCATGAGTGTTCAACAACCCCTAAAGTTTTGTTGACCTTTGACCTTGGGAAGTGGCTAACATCTTGAATAAAAAATTAGCGTTAGCATTAGCTTCAATCACATTTCACTTGTAGGGATTTTTAGCAATCGTTTCCTAACGCTTTTAGCATCAATGGGAAGTCAATGGCAAAAGAAAGATGGTATCACAAGCTATAGATTTTTAAAGGCGTGGGCGTGGCCAGCTCGCAAAAGTGGCGTAGTCTTAACACACGCTCATATTTCAATGCATTCCTATGGGACTTTAATATGTTGACCCCAGACTTAAGCTGTAACAGGCGTGATACCATAGAATATGACCATATAAGGAATGTGGGCGTGGTTAGCGAATAACCACCCGTTGCTAAGGTAATCCAAAGTGTACTTTTTCCGATCATTATGATCTTGACGTCAAACTGCTCGGTGACCTCAGACGAACAAAACATAAAATGGTTGCTATGGAGATAAAACCAACAGAAAAGCCGCCATTTTGAAAAAAGTGCTTTTTTAATCAATTTCTCACATTCATCTCAGACCAGCTATACAGAAAGCGTAGGGAAGGACTTAGGGTTCCACAGTGAGTGCTAAGCAAGTGAGTTCGGGGTCAAAGGTCACCACCAAGGGCGGCGGAGGTGCGTGCGTGCGTGCGGCGGTGCGTGCGGCGGTGTTGGTCCGGCGGCGGTGGGTGCAGCGAGGGAGATGGCGGGCAGCGAGGGAGAAGGGGGGCCGGGTAGCGACGGCGGGCCATCCAACGCCGCTTGCGGCTTTAATTGTTAATAATTCTTTTTAATGTGTAATAAAATATTTGTTGAAACTGGAACCATGTCTTGGCCTGTGTAGAACCTGGACGTTCTAGTCAGGACTGCCTCTGGGTTCTCCGAACCCTTTATTCAGAGGTGGCGTTGTTTGGTTCATTTTGTCCCGCTGCACCCCACTTTGCTACACACTGATGACCCCTGTTTTGAACTCCTTTTTGGAAATGGGTATCCCCTGTAATGATTCCCCTGTTAACTTTACCTGTTAAAGGGTACCACCCTCCTCCAGCCCCTGAAAGATCTTCAGGTATCACATCTGTTTGCTCGAGTTGCCGAATGTCACTGTTAAAAGGTGTTTGGTGTTAAATCCAGACACGCTCCTCCCCACACCTGGCTAGGGTGTCCATCATCCAGATTGTGTTGCTGGACTATCCCTGACTAGACCTGACCTCAGTGACTGACCGCTCCAGATCTCAGACCTTGTGTTTTATGCAGCTGGTTCTGCTTTGCGTGAACCTGGTAGCAGGAAAATAGTTCCACATAGAACCTCCTCCACAACAAACCTATAGACACCTGAGAAAACCTTCTCCAAAACAGAGCAAATCCTTACTGACAGAAGAAACCAGATCAGCTCCTCAAAGTGTTTGCACTTCTTATGCCAGCTACTCACCAGTGATGTTTTTAAAAAAGAAAAAGCGGAAGATTCCGTGGAGTACATGAAGATCTGAGAATTAAACTGTTCATGCAGGTTTTCTTTTTTTCAAATATTTTTCCCTAAAAAATGTTGATTTTTAAAAAAAAAAATTTTAAGGTATGTTTAACTCAATACACAAATACTTTGGTTACTGTGAGGAAAGAGGTCCAAAATCTAATTTTGGGTTTCACTGTTCTATTTAAGTTAAATGACAGCACAACAATGTAGTTTATGGTGATGATGCTGTATTTTCCTGGAGCATATGTCACAATAAAAAGAGTTGGAATATGAGAATGTATATTTTATTTCATAATTAACATTTTTTTAGATGCTTTTCAAAAATATGTATATATTATAAAACATTGCATCTTTTGTTGCAGTTTTTCCACAAAAGTTGCCACAACATCAGGTTTTTCAGGCCATAACAATCATAAATATATGTCACAAAATCATGAAAGGTCCGAAGCACGTGATTGGAGGTACGTGTCCACCCCATATGATCAGTAAGACTCAAACTAGAACTATGGAAATATAGATTAAGAGAGCAAATACTTACAAAGCAGCAAGCATATATTTGTTGCTGCTGGTGTCTCTGAAGTCACGCCAACATCAAACTGTAGGATCCTCCAGAGGCTTGCAGTTCTACATGAACCTTCTTTGTCTAATATTATTGAGACTAACAGCCACAATCCACGTGTGCTTTTTAACCCTTCCACACCCCAAGGTTAGCAATATTTGATATCCACTGCGCTGCTAAGCGGGGTATACGTTAGCAAAATCTATTATCCACTGCGCTGCTAAGCGGGGTATAGATGACCCCGGTCAAAAGAGCGACATGCTATATTGAAGACTACAAATGGAAAAGGTCTAAAAAAAATTATAGGTGCACAAAAGAAGTGAAATGGATGAGTGTATTAAAACGAATGGAGGATTTGGCCTCATCTCGTGGCAGGAATAAGGTATTGCACCTATAGGTATTTTTAGTCCATCTCTACAACAATTTGCTGAAGTGACGAGAAAAGTGCTTCAAATGAATTGATAAATTATATTATTGTCATCATCTGGTGGTGGTGGGCGGGAGGGGGTGTTGTTTTTGATGATGGAGGAAAACATAATTAGTACCCTAGGGGATTTATTCTTTTAACATGGAAAGTACCCAAAAGTCATTGACAGAAGGGAAGGAGTGAAACGTGCGCCCCCCCTCCTCTCTCTAGTTGTCGAGGGGAAGATCTGAACCTAGGAGTGATCCCAGTGGCCAAGGGAGCAAGTAAAACCCCAAAACCCCTCAGAAGTCAAGCGAGGAAGTGAAGGTGTAATACGAAGTCCCCCCTACCCCTGGTGGTCTGGAGAAGAACTGCGCTTGCAATGAATCCTCTGGGGTCCCAAAAAAAAAAATAAATAAATAAATATGGGGTCAACATGACATAGGAAAGCATTGAAAGAAGTGAACGTGTAAACCGCCGCCCCCTGGGGTAGAGGAAAGAACTGAACCTGGAGCGGGTACCCCAGTGGCCAAGGAAGGAAATGAGACTGGAATTTATCTAAAAAAAAAAACAAAACAAAACACATTGGGTCATAGTAACCATAGAGACAAAGGTGAAAGTGAACGTGCTGGAGGACGCGCCCCCTAGTGACTGTTTGAAGAATTCAGCCTGGTAATTGTCTGCTGTCATAAAAAATAAAAAAAAAATCGGGGTCAAAAGTACCCCAAACTCTTCTGAGGACATAGACAGGGAGACCACTCCCTCTACCCCTAGTGGCCAGGCAAAGAACTGAACACGGAAAGGACCCCTAGTGGACAAGGGAGGTACCAACATCATTAAGAAAAAGTAAAAAAAAAAAAAAAATATTTTTTTTCTTTACAACAAACTGTTCAGTCCAAAGCACTGAAATTGGCCTTTAGAATGTCTGACAGGCACTCAGAATGTCCGACCAGCACTCAGAATGTCCGACCGGCACTCAGAATGTCCGACCACCACTAAGAATGTCCGACCACCACTCAGAATCTCCGACCAGCATTCAGGGAGTCCGACAGGCACTCAGATTGTCCGACCACCACTCAGAATGTCCGACCGGCATTCAGGGAGTCCGACAGGCACTCAGATTGTCCGACCACCACTCAGATTGTCTGACCATCACTCAGATTGTCCGACCACCAATCAGATTGTCCGACCACCACTCAGAGTGTCCGACCACCACTCAAAATCTCCGACCACCACTCAGATTGTCCGCCCACCACCACCAGATGATGACAATAATAATAATTATCAATTTCATTTAAAGCACTTTTCTCGTCACTTCAGCAAATTGTTGTAGAGATGGACTAAAAATACCTATAGGTGCAATACCTTATTCCTGCCACGAGATGAGGCCAAATCCTCCATTCGTTTTAATACACTCATCCATTTCACTTCTTTTGTGCACCTATATTTTTTTTAGACCTTTTCCAATTGTAGTCTTCAATATAGCATGTCGCTCTTTTGACCGGGGTCATCTGTACCCCGCTTAGCAGCGCAGTGGATAATAGATTTTGATAACCTATACCCCGCTTAGCAGCGCAGTGGATAATAGATTTTGCTAACGTATACCCCCGCTTAGCAGCGCATTGGATATCAAATATTGCTAACCTTGGGGTGTGGAAGGGTTAAAAGTGTTGACTTGGCTCAAGGTGGCGATAAATTTCAAAATCCACAATGAAATCTTCAAAAGTGTTAAAATGTTAAACTGTTTAAAATGTTTAATCTTTCCATTTTAAAACGTTCTTTCAATGGCGACTGAGTAAAGCTCAAAAATGACAAAGTCATCCTGCTGTTGTGTAAAAGTAGTTATTTGACGTAAGGTGGCGATAAATTTCAAAGTCCACAATGAAATCTTCAAAAGTGTTAAAAATGTTAAACTGTTTAAAATGTTTTATCTTTCCATTTTAAAACGTTCTTTCAATGGCAACTGAGTAAAGCTCAAAAATGACAAAGTCATCATGTTGGGATTTAAAAGTGTTAATTTGGCTCAAGGTGGCGATAAATTTCAAAGTCCACAATGAAATCTTCAAAAGTATTGAAAATGTTAAACTGATTAAAATATTTAATCTTTACATTTCAAAAGTTTCTTTTAATGATGACTGAGTTTTACTCAAGAATGACAAAGTCGTCATGCTGGTATGTAAAAGTGTTGACTTGGCTCAAGGTTGCGATAAATTTCAAAGTCCACAATGAAATCTTCAAAGTGTTAAAAATGTTGAAATGTTTAAAATGTTTAATCTTTCCATTTTAAAACGTTCTTTCAACGGCGACTGAGTAAAGCTCAAAAATGACAAAGTCGTCATGCTGGTATGTAAAAGTGGTGACTTGACGTAAGGTGGCCATAAATTTCAAAGTCCACAATCAAATCTTCAAAAGTGTTAAAAATGTTAAACTGTTTAAAATGTTTAGTGTTTCCATTTTAAAAGTTTCTTTCAATGATGACTGAGTAAAGCTCAGATGACAAAGTCGTCATGCTGGTTTGTAAAAGTGATGACTTGACCTAAAGTGGCCATAAATTTCAAAGTCCACATTAAAATCTTCAAAAGTTTTAAAAATGTTAAACTGTTTAAAATGTTTAAACCTTCAATTTTAAAAGTTTCTTTCAATAATGACTGAGTAAAGCTCAAAAGTTACAAAGTCATCATGCTGGTGTGTAAAAGTGGCGACTTGACATGAGGTGGCAAAAAATTTCAAACTCCACAATCAAATCTTTAAAAGTGTTAAAAATGTTAATCTCTTTAAAATGTTTAATGATCCATTTTAAAGGTTTCTTTCAATGATGACTGAGTAAAGCTCAGATGACAAAGTCGCCATGCTGGTTTGTAAAAGTGATGACTTGACCTAAAGTGGCCATAAATTTCAAAGTCCACAATCAAATCTTCAAAAATTAAAAAAAATGTTAAACTGTTTAAAATGTTTAATCGTTCAATGTTAAAACTCTCTTTCAATGATGACTGAGTAAAGCTCAAAAATTACAAAGTCGTCATGCTGGTATTGTCAGGACTCTGCCACAGCCTGTCACTAATCACCTGATTGCCTTCACCTGCGTTCTCCCCTTTATATTGTCCTGCTCTCAACCTGTTCTCTGCCAGAATGTTGTCAGTCCTCTGCTGCTCCTGGTCCTGTTCAGCTCTGTTCAACCTGCAAGTCTGCCTGCTCTGCTCAACCTGCAAGTCTGCCTGCTCTGCTCAACCTGCAAGTCTGCCTGCTCTGCTCAACCTGCAAGTCTGCCTGCTCTGCTCAACCTGCAAGTCTGCCTGCTCTGCTCAACCTGCAAGTCTGCCTGCTCTGCTCAACCTGCAAGTCTGCCTGCTCTGCTCAACCTGCAAGTCTGCCTGCTCTGCTCAACCTGCAAGTCTGCCTGCTCTGCTCAACCTGCAAGTCTGCCTGCTCTGCTCAACCTGCAAGTCTGCCTGCTCTGCTCAACCTGCAAGTCTGCCTGCTCTGCTCAACCTGCAAGTCTGCCTGCTCTGCTCAACCTGCAAGTCTGCCTGCTCTGCTCAACCTGCAAGTCTGCCTGCTCTGCTCAACCTGCAAGTCTGCCTGCTCTGCTCAACCTGCAAGTCTGCCTGCTCTGCTCAACCTACAAGTCTGCCTGCTCTGCTCAACCTGCAAGCCTGCCTGCTCTGCTCAACCTGCAAGCCTGCCTGCTCTGATTCCAAATCAGCAAACCCTGTCCTACCTGTCTGCTGTGCCTGGATCCTGCTGTCCTGCACTATCTGCCCAGCCTGAGATGTCCGCTCCGTGCTTCCCTTCCCCATGCGAAGACTCAAGACCTGCTCCAATTCTGCCATCCTTACAACAAAACTCTTCTCATCTCTAGAGTTTGCATCTTGGGGTTCAATAACTACCTTCCACATTTCTGACAGGTATGTAAAAGTGGTGACTTGACGTAAAGTTGACATAAATTTCAAAGTCCACATTGAAATCTTTAAAAGTTTTAAAAATGTTAAACTGTTTAAAATGTTTAAACCTTCCAATTTAAAACTTTCTTTCAATAATGACTGAGTAAAGCTCAAAAGTTACAAAGTCATCATGCTGGTCTGTAAAAGTGGTGACTTGACGTAAGGTGGCCGTAAATTTCAAAGTCCACATTGAAATCTTCAAAAGTGTTAAAAATGTTAAACTGTTTAAAATGTTAATTCTTTCTTTTTTAAAAGTTTCTTTCAATGATGACTGAGTAAAGGTCAAAAATGACAAAGACGTCATGTTGGTATTTAAAAGTGGTGACTTGACATAAAGTGGCCATAAATTTCAAGGTCCACAATCTAATTTTTAAAAGTTTAAAACATTGTAAATCTCTTTAAAATGTTTATTCTTTCTTTTTTTAAAAGTTTCTTTCAATGATGTTTGAGTGCAACTTAAAAATGACAAATTAGTCATGCTGGTATGTAAAAGTGGTTACTTGACGTAAGGTGGCCATATATTTCAACGTCCACTATCAAATTTTCAAAAGTGTTAATGTTAAACTGTTTAAAATGTTAATTCTTTCTTTTTTTAAAAGTTTCTTTCAATAATGACTGAGTAAAGGTCAAAAATGACAAATTAGTCATGCTGGTCTGTAAAAGTGGTTACTTGACGTAAGGTGGCCATAAATTTCAAAGTCAACAATCAATTCCTCAAAAGTTTCAAAATTGTTAAGCTGTTTAAAATGTTTAATCGTTCCATGTTAAAACTTTCCTTCAATGATGACTGAGTAAAACTCAAAAGTTACAAAATCGTCATGCTGTTATGTAAAAGTGGTGGCTTTACGTAAGGTGGCCATAAATTTCAAAGTTCACATTAAAATCTTCAAAAGTGTTAAAAATGTTAAACTGTTTAAAATGTTTAAACCTTTAATTTTAAAAGTTTCTTTCAATAATGACTGAGTAAAGCTCAAAAATGACAAAGTCGTCATACTGGTATGTAAAAGTGGTGATTTGACGTAAGGTGGCCATAAATTTCAAAGTCCACAATCAAATCTTTGAAAGTTTTAAAAATGTTAAACTGTTTAAAATGTTTATTCTTTCTTTTTTTAAAAGTTTCTTTCAATGATGTTTGAGTGCAACTCAAAAATGACAAATTAGTCATGCTGGTCTGTAAAAGTGGTGACCTGACGTGAGGTGGCCGTAAATTTCAAAGTCTACCATCAAATTTTCAAAAGTATTAAAAATGTTAAATTGTTTAAAATGTTAATTCTTTCTTTATTAAAAGTTTCTTTCAACGATGACTGAGTAAAGATCAAAAATGACAAAGACGTCATGCTGTTATTGTCAGGACTCTGCCACTCCTGCCCCAGCAGGGCAATATAAAGGGGAGAACGCAGGTGAAAGCAATCAGGTGATTAGTTGATTGCCTGATTGCCTTCACCTGCGTTCTCCCTTTATATTGCCCTGCTCTCAACCTGTTCTCTGCCAGAACGTTGTCAGTCCTCTGCTGCTCCTGGTCAGCCCTTTTCAACCTGCAAGTCTGCCTGCCCTCTTCAACCTGCAAGTAAGTCTAACTGCTCTGTTCAAACTGTAAGTCTAACTGCTCTGTTCAAACTGTAAGTCTAACTGCTCTGCTTCCAAATCAGCAAACCCTGTCCTACCTGTCTGCTCTGCCTGGATCCTGCTGTCCTGCACTATCTGCCCAGCCTGAGATATTCGCTCGTCCGTGCTTCCCTCCCCCTGTGAAGACTCAAGACCTGCTCTAATTCTGCCATCCTTACAATAAAACTCTTCTCATCTCTAACAGTTTGCATCTTTGGGTTCTATAACTACCTTCCACATTTATGACAGGTATGTAAAAGTGGTGACTTGACATAAAGTGGTCATAAATTTCAAAGTCCACATTAAAATCTTCAAAAGTGTTAAAAATGTTAAACTATTTAAAATGTTTAAACCTTCAATTTTAAAAGTTTCTTTCAATAATGACTGAGTAAAGCTCAAAAATGACAAAGTCGTCATACTGGTATGTAAAAGTGGTGATTTGACGTAAGGTGGCAGTAAATTTCAAAGTCCACAATCAAATCTTTGAAAGTTTTAAAAATGTTAAACTGTTTAAAATGTTTATTCTTTCTTTTTTTAAAAGTTTCTTTCAATGATGTTTGAGTGCAACTCAAAAATGACAAATTAGTCATGCTGGTCTGTAAAAGTGGTGACCTGACGTGAGGTGGCCGTAAATTTCAAAGTCTACCATCAAATTTTCAAAAGTATTAAAAATGTTAAATTGTTTAAAATGTTAATTCTTTCTTTATTAAAAGTTTCTTTTCAACGATGACTGAGTAAAGATCAAAAATGACAAAGACGTCATGCTGTTATTGTCAGGACTCTGCCACTCCTGCCCCAGCAGGGCAATATAAAGGAGAACGCAGGTGAAAGCAATCAGGTGATTAGTTGATTGCCTGATTGCCTTCACCTGCGTTCTCCCTTTATATTGCCCTGCTCTCAACCTGTTCTCTGCCAGAACGTTGTCAGTCCTCTGCTGCTCCTGGTCAGCCCTGTTCAACCTGCAAGTCTGCCTGCCCTCTTCAACCTGCAAGTAAGTCTAACTGCTCTGTTCAAACTGTAAGTCTAACTGCTCTGTTCAAACTGTAAGTCTAACTGCTCTGCTTCCAAATCAGCAAACCCTGTCCTACCTGTCTGCTCTGCCTTGATCCTGCTGTGCTGCACTATCTGCTCAGCCTGAGATATTTGCTCCGTGCTTCCCCCCCCTGTGAAGACTCAAGACCTGCTCAATTCTGCATCCTTACAATAAAACTTTCTCATCTCTAACAGTTTGATGACTTTGGGTTCTATACTACTTCCACATTTATGAAGGTATGTAAAGTGGTGACTTGACATAAAGTGTCATAAATTTCAAAGTCACATTAAAATCTTCAAAGTGTTAAAAATGTTAAACTATTTAAATGTTTAAACTTCAATTTTAAAAGTTTCTTTCATAATGACTGAGTAAGCTCAAAAATGAAAAGTCGTCATACTGGTATGTAAAAGTGGTGATTTGACGTAAGGTGGCAGTAATTTCAAAGTCCAATCAAATTTTGAAAGTTTTAAAATGTTAAACTGTTTAAAATGTTTATTCTTTCTTTTTTTAAAGTTTCTTAATGATGTTTGAGTGCAACTCAAAATGACAAATTAGTCATGCTGGTCTGTAAAAGTGGTGACCTGACGTGAGGTGGCCGTAATTTCAAAGTCTACCATAAATTTTCAAAGTATTAAAATGTTAAATGTTTTAAATGTTAATTCTTTCTTTATTAAAAGTTTCTTTCAACGATGAATGAGTAAAGATCAAAAATGAAAGACGTCATGCTGTTATTGTCAGGACTCTGCACTCTGCCCAGCAGGGCAATATAAAGGGGAGAACGCAGGTGAAAGCATCAGGTGATTTTTTGTGATTGCCTTCACTGCGTTCTCCCTTTATATTGCTGCTCTCAACCTGTTTCTGCAGAACGTTGTCAGTCTCTGCTGCTCTGGTCAGCCTGTTCAACCTGCAAGTCTGCCTGCCTCTTCAACCTGCAAGTAAGTCGCTGCTGTTCAACTGTAAGTCTAACTGCTCTGTTCAAACTGTATCTAACTGCTCTGCTTCCAAATCAAACCCTGTCTACTGTCTGTCTGCCTGGATCCTGGTGTCCTGCACTATCTGCCCAGCCTGAGATATCCGCTGTGCTTCCCTTCCCTGTGAAGACTCAAGACTGCTCCAATTCTGCATCTTACAATAACTCTTTCATCTCTAACAGTTTGCATCTTTGGGTTCTATAACTACTTTCCACATTTATGACAGGTATGTAAGTGGTGATTGACATAAGTGGTCATAAATTTCAAAGTCACATTAAATCTTCAAAAGTGTTAAAAATGTTAACTATTTAAATGTTTAAACTTCAATTTTAAAGTTTCTTTAATAATGACTGAGTAAAGCTCAAAAATGACAAAGTCGTCATACTGGTATGTAAAAGTGGTGATTTGACGTAAGGTGGCAGTAAATTTCAAAGTCACAATCAAATCTTTGAAAGTTTTAAAAATGTTAATGTTTAAATTTTATTCTTTTCTTTTTTTAAGTTTCTTTCAATGATGTTTGAGTGCAACTAAAAATGACAAATTAGTCATGCTGGTCTGTAAAAGTGGTGACTGACGTGAGGTGGCCGTAATTTCAAAGTCTCCATCATTTCAAAGTATTAAAATGTTAAATTGTTTAAAGTTATTTCTTTCTTTATTAAAGTTTCTTTCAAGATGACTGAGTAAAGATAAAATGACAAAGACGTCATGGTGCTGTTATTGTCAGGACTTGCCATCCTGCCAGCAGGGCAATATAAAGGGGAAAGCAGGTGAAGCATCAGGTGATTAGTTGATTGCCTGATTGCCTTCACCTGCGTTCTCCCTTTATATTGCCCTGCTCTCAACTGTTCTCTGCCAGAACGTTGTCAGTCCTCTGCTGCTCCTGGTCAGCCCTGTTCAACCTGCAGTCTGCCTGCCCTCTTAACCTGCAAGTAAGTCTGCTGCTCTGTTCAACTGTAAGTCTAACTGCTCTGTTCAACTGTAAGTCTTGCTCTGCTTCCAAATCAGCAAACCTGTCCTACTGTTGCTCTGCTGGATCCTGCTGTCCTGCACTATCTGCCCAGCCTGAGATATTCGCTCCGTGCTTCTTCCCTGTGAAGACTCAAGACCTGCTCCAATTCTGCCATCCTTACAATAAAACTCTTCTCATCTCTAACAGTTTGCATCTTTGGGTTCTATAACTACTTCCAATTTATGACAGGTATGTAAAGTGGTGACTTGACATAAAGTGGTCATAAATTTCAAAGTCCACATTAAAATCTCAAAGTGTTAAAAATGTTAAACTATTTAAAATGTTTAAACTTCAATTTTAAAAGTTTCTTTCAATAATGACTGAGTAAAGCTCAAAAATGACAAAGTCGTCATACTGGTATGTAAAGTGGTGATTTGACGTAAGGTGGCAGTAAATTTCAAAGTCCACAATCAATTTGAAAGTTTTAAAAATGTTAAACTGTTTAAAATGTTTATTCTTTCTTTTTTTAAAGTTTCTTTCAATGATGTTTGAGTGCAACTCAAAAATGAAAATTAGTCATGCTGGTCTGTAAAAGTGGTGACCTGACGTGGGTGGCCGTAAATTTCAAAAGTCTACCATCAAATTTAAAAGTATTAAAAATGTTAAATTGTTTAAAATGTTAATTCTTCTTTATTAAAGTTTCTTTCAACGATGACTGAGTAAAGATAAAATGACAAGACGTCATGCTGTTATTGTCAGGACTCTGCCATCCTGCCAGCAGGGCAATATAAAGGGGAGAACGCAGGTGAAAGCAATCAGGTGATTAGTTGATTGCCTGATTGCCTTCACCTGCGTTCTCCCTTTATATTGCGCTCTAATGTTCTCTGCAGAACGTTGTCAGTCCTCTGCTGCTCTGGTCAGCCCTGTTCAACTGCAAGTCTGCCTGCCCTGTTCAACCTGCAAGTAAGTCTGCCTGCTCTGTTCAAACTGTAAGTCTAACTGCTTTGTTCAAACTGTAAGTTACTGCTCTGCTTCAAATCAGCAAACCTGTCTACCTGTCTGCTGTGCCTGGATCCTGCTGTCCTGCACTATCTGCCCAGCTGAGATATTGCTCCGTGCTTCCCTTCCCTGTGAAGACTCAAGACCTGCTCATTCTGCCATCCTTAAATAAAACTCTTCTCATCTCTAACAGTTTGCATCTTTGGGTCTATATACTATTCCACATTTATGAAGGTATGTAAGTGGTGACTTGACATAAGAGTGTCATAAATTTAAAGTCAATTAAAATTTCAAAGTGTTAAAATGTTAAACTATTTAAAATGTTTAAATTCAATTTTAAAAGTTTTTTTCAAATAATGAGAGTAAAGCTCAAAATGACAAAGTCGTCATATCTGGTAGTAAAAGTGGTGATTTGACGTAAGGTGGCAGTAAATTTCAAAGTCCAAATAAATCTTTGAAAGTTTTAAAAATGTTAACTGTTTAAAATGTTTATTCTTTCTTTTTTAAAAGTTTCTTTCAATGATGTTTGAGTGCAACTCAAAAATGACAAATTAGTCATGCTGGCTGTAAAAGTGTGACCTGACGTGAGGTGGCGTAAATTTCAAGTCTAGCATCAAATTTCAAAGTATTAAAAATGTTAAATTGTTTAAAATGTTAATTCTTTTTATTAAAAGTTTCTTTCAACGATGATGAGTAAAGATCAATGCAAAGAGTCATGCTGTTATTGTCAGGACTCTGCACTCTGCCCAGAGGGCAATATTAAAGGGGAGAACGCAGGTGAAAGCAATCAGGTGATTAGTTGATTGCCTGATTGCCTCACCTGCGTTTCCCTTTATATTGCCCTGCTTCACCTGTTCTCTGCCGAACGTTGTCAGTCCTCTGCTGCTCCTGGTCAGCCTGTTCAACCTGCAAGTAAGTCTAACTGCTCTGTTCAAACTGTAAGTCTAACTGCTCTGTTTAAACTGTAAGTCTAACTGCTCTGCTTCCAAATCAGCAAACCTGTCTACTGTCTGCTTGACTGGATCTGCTGTCCTGCACTATCTGCCAGCTGAGATATTGCTCGTGCTTCCTCCCCTGTGAAGACTCAAGACCTGCTCAATTCTGCATCCTTACATAAAACTCTTCTCATCTCTAACAGTTTGCATCTTTGGGTTTATACCTTCCACATTTATGACAGGTATGTAAAAGTGGTGACTTGACATAAAGTGGTCATAAATTTCAAAGTCACATTAAATCTTCAAAAGTGTTAAAATGTTACTATTTAAAATGTTTAAACCTTCAATTTTAAAAGTTTATTTCAATAATGATGAGTAAAGCTTCAAAATGACAAGTCGTCATACTGGTATGTAAAAGTGGTGATTTGAATAAGGTGGCAGTAAATTTCAAAGTCCACAATCAATTTTGAAAGTTTTAAAAATGTTAACTGTTTAAAATGTTTATTCTTTCTTTTTTTAAAAGTTTCTTTCAATGATGTTTGAGTGCAACTCAAAATGACAATTAGTCATGCTGGTCTGTAAAAGTGGTGACCTGAGTGAGGTGGCCGTAAATTTCAAAGTCTACATCAATTTTCAAAGTATTAAAAATGTTAAATTGTTTAAAATGTTAATTCTTTCTTATTAAAAGTTTTTCTTTCGATGACTGAGTAAAGATCAAAAATGACAAAGACGTCATGCTGTTATTGTCAGGACTCTGCCACTCCTGCAGCAGGGCAATTAAGGGGAGAACGCAGGTGAAAGCAATCAGGTGATTAGTTGATTGCCTGATTGCCTTCACTGCGTTTCCTTTATATTGCCTGCTCTCAACCTTTCTGCCAAGAACGTTGTCAGTCCTCTGCTGCTCCTGGTCAGCTGTTCAACCTGCAAGTCTGCCTGCCTGTTCAACCTGCAAGTAGTCTGCTGCTCTGTTCAACTGTAAGTCTACTGCTCTGTTCAAACTGTAAGTCTAACTGCTCTGCTTCAAATCAGCAACCCTGTCCTACTGTCTGCTCTGCCTGGATCTGCTGTCTGCACTATCTGCCCAGCTGAGATATTCGCTCCGTGCTTCCCTTCCTGTGAAGACTCAAGACTGCTCAATTCTGCATCCTTAATAAAATCTTCTCATCTCTAACAGTTTGCATCTTTGGGTTTATAACTACTTCCACATTTATGAAGGTATGTAAAGTGGTGACTTGACATAAGTGGTATAAATTTCAAAGTCCACATTAAAATTTCAAAGTGTTAAAAATGTTAATATTTAAAATGTTTAAACTTCATTTTAAAAGTTTTTTCATAATGACTGAGTAAAGCTCAAAATGACAAAGTCGTCATACTGGTATGTAAAGTGGTGATTTGACGTAAGGTGGCAGTAATTTAAAGTACAATTCAAATCTTTGAAAGTTTTTAAAAATGTTAAACTGTTTAAAATGTTTATTCTTCTTTTTTTTAAAAGTTTCTTTCAATGATGTTTGAGTGCAACTCAAAATGACAAATTAGTCATGCTGGTCTGTAAAGTGGTGACTGACGTGAGGTGGCCGTAAATTTCAAAGTCTACCATCAATTTTCAAAAGTATTAAAATGTTAAATTGTTTAAAATGTTAATTCTTTCTTTATTAAAAGTTTCTTTCAACGATGATGAGTAAAGATCAAAAATGACAAAGAGTCATGCTGTTATTGTCAGGATCTGCCACTCCTGCCCAGCAGGGCAATATAAAGGGGAGAACGCAGGTGAAAGCAATCAGGTGATTAGTTGATTGCTGATTGCCTTCACTGCGTTCTCCCTTTATATTGCCCTGCTCTCAACTGTTCTCTGCCAGAAGTTGTCAGTCTCTGCTGCTCTGGTCAGCCCTGTTCAACTGCAAGTCTGCTGCTGTTCAACCTGAAGTAAGTCTGCCTGCCTCTGTTCAAACTGTAAGTCTAACTGCTCTGTTCAAACTGTAAGTCTAACTGCTCTGCTTCCAAATCAGCAACCTGTCCTACCTGTCTGCTCTGCCTGGATCTGCTGTCCTGCACTATCTGCCAGCTGAGATATTCGCTCGTGCTTCCTTCCCTGTGAAGACTCAAGACTGCTCAATTCTGCATCCTTACAATAAAACTCTTCTCATCTCTAACAGTTTGCATTTTGGGTTCTATAACTACCTTCCACATTTATGACAGGTATGTAAAAGTGGTGACTTGACATAAAGTGGTCATAAATTTCAAAGTCCACATTAAAATCTTCAAAGTGTTAAAATGTTAACTATTTAATGTTTAACTTCAATTTTAAAAGTTTCTTTCAATAATGCTGAGTAAAGCTAAAATGACAAGTCGTCATACTGGTATGTAAGTGGTGATTTGACGTAAGGTGGCAGTAATTTAAAGTCCACAATCAAATCTTTGAAAGTTTTAAAATGTTAAACTGTTTAAAATGTTTATTCTTTCTTTTTTTAAAAGTTTCTTTCAATGATGTTTGAGTGCAACTCAAAAATGACAATTAGTCATGCTGGTCTGTAAAAGTGGTGACTGACGTGAGGTGGCGAAATTTCAAAGTCTACATAAATTTTCAAAAGTATTAAAATGTTAAATTGTTTAAATGTTAATTCTTTTTTTATTAAAGTTTTTTTCAACGATGATGAGTAAAGATAAAAATGGACAAAGACGTCATGCTGTTATTGTCAGGACTCTGCACTCCTGCCCGCAGGGCATATAAAGGGGAGAAGCAGGTGAAAGCAATCAGGTGATTAGTTGATTGCCTGATTGCTTCACTGCGTTCTCCTTTTATATTGCCCTGCTCAAACCTGTTCTCTGCCAGAACGTTGTCAGTCCTCTGCTGCTCCTGGTCAGCCTGTTCAACCTGCAAGTCTGCCTGCCTGTTCACTGCAAGTAGTCTGCCTGCTCTGTTCAACTGTAAGTCCTACTGCTCTGTTCAAACTGTAAGTCTAACTGCTCTGCTTCCAAATCAGCAAACCCTGTCTACTGTCTGTCTGCTGGATCCTGCTGTCTGCATATCTGCCCAGCTGAGATATTCGCTCGTGCTTCCCTTCCCCTGTGAAGACTCAGACCTGCTCAATTTGCATCCTACAATAAAACTCTTCTCATCTCTAAAGTTTTGCATTTTGGGTTCTATAACTACTTCCACATTTATGAAGGTATGTAAAAGTGGTGACTTGACATAAAGTGGTCATAAATTCAAAGTCAATTAAAATCTTCAAAGTGTTAAAAATGTTAAACTATTTAAAATGTTTAAACTTCAATTTTAAAAGTTTCTTTCAATAATGACTGAGTAAACTAAAAATGACAAAGTCGTCATACTGGTATGTAAAAGTGTGATTTGACGTAAGGTGGCAGTAATTAAAGTCACAATCAAATCTTTGAAAGTTTTAAAAATGTTAACTGTTTAAATGTTTATTCTTTTTTTTTAAAAAGTTTCTTTCAATGATGTTTGAGTGCAACTCAAAATGACAAATTTAGTCATGCTGGTCTGTAAAGTGGTGACTGACGTGAGGTGGCCGTAAATTTCAAAGTCTACATCAAATTTTCAAAAGTATTAAAATGTTAAATTGTTTAAAATGTTAATTCTTTCTTTATTAAAAGTTTCTTTCAACGATGACTGAGTAAGATCAAAAATGACAAAGACGTATGCTGTTATTGTCAGGACTCTGCACTCCTGCCCAGCAGGGCAATAAGGGGAGAACGCAGGTGAAAGCAATCAGGTGATTAGTTGATTGCCTGATTGCCTACTGCGTTCTCCTTTATATTGCCTGCTCTCACCTGTTCTCTGCCAGACGTTGTCAGTCCTCTGCTGCTCCTGGTAGCCTGTTCTGCAAGTCTGGCCTGCCCTGTTTCAACTGCAAGTAAGTCTGCCTGCTCTGTTCAAACTGTAAGTCTAACTGCTCTGTTCAAACTGTAAGTCTAACTGCTCTGCTTCCAATCAGCAAACCCTGTCCTACCTGTCTGCTCTGCCTGGATCCTGCTGTCCGCACTATCTGCCCAGCCTAGATATTCGCTCCGTGCTTCCCTCCCCCTGTGAAGACTTCAAGACCTGCTCCAATTCTGCCATCCTTACAATAAAACTTCTCATCTCTAACAGTTTGCATCTTTGTTCTATAACTACCTTCCACATTTATGACAGTATGTAAAAGTGGTGACTTGACATAAAGTTCATAAATTTCAAAGTCCACATTAAAATCTTCAAAAGTGTTAAAAATGTTAAACTATTTAAAATGTTTAAACCTTCAATTTTAAAAGTTCTTTCAATAATGACTGAGTAAAGCTCAAAAATGACAAAGTCGTCATACTGGTATGTAAAAGTGGTGATTTGACGTAAGGTGGCAGTAAATTTCAAAGTCCACAATCAAATCTTTGAAAGTTTTAAAAATGTTAAACTGTTTAAAATGTTAATTCTTTCTTTATTAAAAGTTTCTTTCAATGATTTGAGTGCAACTCAAAAATGACAAATTAGTCATGCTGGTCTGTAAAAGTGGTGACCTGACGTGAGGTGGCCGTAAATTTCAAAGTCTACCATCAAATTTTCAAAAGTATTAAAAATGTTAAATTGTTTAAAATGTTAATTCTTTCTTTATTAAAAGTTTCTTTCAACGATGACTGAGTAAAGATCAAAAATGACAAAGACGTCATGCTGTTATTGTCAGGACTCTGCCACTCCTGCCCCAGCAGGGCAATATAAAGGGGAGAACGCAGGTGAAAGCAATCAGGTGATTAGTTGATTGCCTGATTGCCTTCACCTGCGTTCTCCCCTTTATATTGCCCTGCTCTCAACCTGTTCTCTGCCAGAACGTTGTCAGTCCTCTGCTGCTCCTGGTCAGCCCTGTTCAACCTGCAAGTCTGCCTGCCCTCTTCAACCTGCAAGTAAGTCTGCCTGCTCTGTTCAAACTGTAAGTCTAACTGCTCTGTTCAAACTGTAAGTCTAACTGCTCTGCTTCCAAATCAGCAAACCCTGTCCTACCTGTCTGCTCTGCCTGGATCCTGCTGTCCTGCACTATCTGCCCAGCCTGAGATATTCGCTCCGTGCTTCCCTTCCCCCTGTGAAGACTCAAGACCTGCTCCAATTCTGCCATCCTTACAATAAAACTCTTCTCATCTCTAACAGTTTGCATCTTTGGGTTCTATAACTACCTTCCACATTTATGACAGGTATGTAAAAGTGGTGACTTGACATAAAGTGGTCATAAATTTCAAAGTCCACATTAAAATCTTCAAAAGTGTTAAAAATGTTAAACTATTTAAAATGTTTAAACCTTCAATTTTAAAAGTTTCTTTCAATAATGACTGAGTAAAGCTCAAAAATGACAAAGTCGTCATACTGGTATGTAAAAGTGGTGATTTGACGTAAGGTGGCAGTAAATTTCAAAGTCCACAATCAAATCTTTGAAAGTTTTAAAAATGTTAAACTGTTTAAAATGTTTATTCTTTCTTTTTTTAAAAGTTTCTTTCAATGATGTTTGAGTGCAACTCAAAAATGACAAATTAGTCATGCTGTCTGTAAAAGTGGTGACCTGACGTGAGGTGGCCGTAAATTTCAAAGTCTACCATCAAATTTTCAAAAGTATTAAAAATGTTAAATTGTTTAAAATGTTAATTCTTTCTTTATTAAAAGTTTCTTTCAACGATGACTGAGTAAAGATCAAAAATGACAAAGACGTCATGCTGTTATTGTCAGGACTCTGCCACTCCTGCCCCAGCAGGGCAATATAAAGGGGAGAACGCAGGTGAAAGCAATCAGGTGATTAGTTGATTGCCTGATTGCCTTCACCTGCGTTCTCCCCTTTATATTGCCCTGCTCTCAACCTGTTCTCTGCCAGAACGTTGTCAGTCCTCTGCTGCTCCTGGTCAGCCCTGTTCAACCTGCAAGTAAGTCTAACTGCTCTGTTCAAACTGTAAGTCTAACTGCTCTGTTCAAACTGTAAGTCTAACTGCTCTGCTTCCAAATCAGCAAACCCTGTCCTACCTGTCTGCTCTGCCTGGATCCTGCTGTCCTGCACTATCTGCCCAGCCTGAGATATTCGCTCCGTGCTTCCCTTCCCCCTGTGAAGACTCAAGACCTGCTCCAATTCTGCCATCCTTACAATAAAACTCTTCTCATCTCTAACAGTTTGCATCTTTGGGTTCTATAACTACCTTCCACATTTATGACAGGTATGTAAAAGTGGTGACTTGACATAAAGTGGTCATAAATTTCAAAGTCCACATTAAAATCTTCAAAAGTGTTAAAAATGTTAAACTATTTAAAATGTTTAAACCTTCAATTTTAAAAGTTTCTTTCAATAATGACTGAGTAAAGCTCAAAAATGACAAAGTCGTCATACTGGTATGTAAAAGTGGTGATTTGACGTAAGGTGGCAGTAAATTTCAAAGTCCACAATCAAATCTTTGAAAGTTTTAAAAATGTTAAACTGTTTAAAATGTTTATTCTTTCTTTTTTTAAAAGTTTCTTTCAATGATGTTTGAGTGCAACTCAAAAATGACAAATTAGTCATGCTGGTCTGTAAAAGTGGTGACCTGACGTGAGGTGGCCGTAAATTTCAAAGTCTACCATCAAATTTTCAAAAGTATTAAAAATGTTAAATTGTTTAAAATGTTAATTCTTTCTTTATTAAAAGTTTCTTTCAACGATGACTGAGTAAAGATCAAAAATGACAAAGACGTCATGCTGTTATTGTCAGGACTCTGCCACTCCTGCCCCAGCAGGGCAATATAAAGGGGAGAACGCAGGTGAAAGCAATCAGGTGATTAGTTGATTGCCTGATTGCCTTCACCTGCGTTCTCCCCTTTATATTGCCCTGCTCTCAACCTGTTCTCTGCCAGAACGTTGTCAGTCCTCTGCTGCTCCTGGTCAGCCCTGTTCAACCTGCAAGTCTGCCTGCCCTGTTCAACCTGCAAGTAAGTCTAACTGCTCTGTTCAAACTGTAAGTCTAACTGCTCTGTTCAAACTGTAAGTCTAACTGCTCTGTTCAAACTGTAAGTCTAACTGCTCTGCTTCCAAATCAGCAAACCCTGTCCTACCTGTCTGCTCTGCCTGGATCCTGCTGTCCTGCACTATCTGCCCAGCCTGAGATATTCGCTCCGTGCTTCCCTTCCCCCTGTGAAGACTCAAGACCTGCTCCAATTCTGCCATCCTTACAATAAAACTCTTCTCATCTCTAACAATTTTCATCTTTGGGTTCTATAACTACCTTCCACATTTATGACAGGTATGTAAAAGTGGTGACTTGACATAAAGTGGTCATAAATTTCAAAGTCCACAATAAAATCTTCAAAAGTGTTAAAAATGTTAAACTATTTAAAATGTTAATTCTTTCTTTATTAAAAGTTTCTTTCAACGATGACTGAGTAAAGATCAAAAATGACAAAGACGTCATGCTGTTTTTGTCAGGACTCTGCCACTCCTGCCCCAGCAGGGCAATATAAAGGGGAGAACGCAGGTGAAAGCAATCAGGTGATTAGTTGATTGCCTGATTGCCTTCACCTGCGTTCTCCCCTTTATATTGCCCTGCTCTCAACCTGTTCTCTGCCAGAACGTTGTCAGTCCTCTGCTGCTCCTGGTCAGCCCTGTTCAACCTGCAAGTCTGCCTGCCCTCTTCAACCTGCAAGTAAGTCTGCCTGCTCTGTTCAAACTGTAAGTCTAACTGCTCTGTTCAAACTGTAAGTCTAACTGCTCTGCTTCCAAATCAGCAAACCCTGTCCTACCTGTCTGCTCTGCCTGGATCCTGCTGTCCTGCACTATCTGCCCAGCCTGAGATATTCGCTCCGTGCTTCCCTTCCCCCTGTGAAGACTCAAGACCTGCTCCAATTCTGCCATCCTTACAATAAAACTCTTCTCATCTCTAACAGTTTGCATCTTTGGGTTCTATAACTACCTTCCACATTTATGACAGGTATGTAAAAGTGGTGACTTGACATAAAGTGGTCATAAATTTCAAAGTCCACATTAAAATCTTCAAAAGTGTTAAAAATGTTAAACTATTTAAAATGTTTAAACCTTCAATTTTAAAAGTTTCTTTCAATAATGACTGAGTAAAGCTCAAAAATGACAAAGTCGTCATACTGGTATGTAAAAGTGGTGATTTGACGTAAGGTGGCAGTAAATTTCAAAGTCCACAATCAAATCTTTGAAAGTTTTAAAAATGTTAAACTGTTTAAAATGTTTATTCTTTCTTTTTTTAAAAGTTTCTTTCAATGATGTTTGAGTGCAACTCAAAAATGACAAATTAGTCATGCTGGTCTGTAAAAGTGGTGACCTGACGTGAGGTGGCCGTAAATTTCAAAGTCTACCATCAAATTTTCAAAAGTATTAAAAATGTTAAATTGTTTAAAATGTTAATTCTTTCTTTATTAAAAGTTTCTTTCAACGATGACTGAGTAAAGATCAAAAATGACAAAGACGTCATGCTGTTATTGTCAGGACTCTGCCACTCCTGCCCCAGCAGGGCAATATAAAGGGGAGAACGCAGGTGAAAGCAATCAGGTGATTAGTTGATTGCCTGATTGCCTTCACCTGCGTTCTCCCCTTTATATTGCCCTGCTCTCAACCTGTTCTCTGCCAGAACGTTGTCAGTCCTCTGCTGCTCCTGGTCAGCCCTGTTCAACCTGCAAGTCTGCCTGCCCTGTTCAACCTGCAAGTAAGTCTAACTGCTCTGTTCAAACTGTAAGTCTAACTGCTCTGTTCAAACTGTAAGTCTAACTGCTCTGCTTCCAAATCAGCAAACCCTGTCCTACCTGTCTGCTCTGCCTGGATCCTGCTGTCCTGCACTATCTGCCCAGCCTGAGATATTCGCTCCGTGCTTCCCTTCCCCCTGTGAAGACTCAAGACCTGCTCCAATTCTGCCATCCTTACAATAAAACTCTTCTCATCTCTAACAGTTTGCATCTTTGGGTTCTATAACTACCTTCCACATTTATGACAGGTATGTAAAAGTGGTGACTTGACATAAAGTGGTCATAAATTTCAAAGTCCACATTAAAATCTTCAAAAGTGTTAAAAATGTTAAACTATTTAAAATGTTAATTCTTTCTTTATTAAAAGTTTCTTTCAACGATGACTGAGTAAAGATCAAAAATGACAAAGACGTCATGCTGTTATTGTCAGGACTCTGCCACTCCTGCCCAGCAGGGCAATATAAAGGGGAGAACGCAGGTGAAAGCAATCAGGTGATTAGTTGATTGCCTGATTGCCTTCACCTGCGTTCTCCCCTTTATATTGCCCTGCTCTCAACCTGTTCTCTGCCAGAACGTTGTCAGTCCTCTGCTGCTCCTGGTCAGCCCTTCACCTGCAAGTCTGCCTGCCCTCTTCAACCTGCAAGTAAGTCGCCTGCTCTGTTCAAACTGTAAGTCTAACTGCTCTGTTCAAACTGTAAGTCTAACTGCTCTGCTTCCAAATCAGCAACCCTGTCCTACCTGTCTGCTCTGCCTGGATCCTGCTGTCCTGCACTATCTGCCCAGCCTGAATTTCGCTCCGTGCTTCCCTTCCCCCTGTGAAGACTCAAGACCTGCTCCAATTCTGCCATCCTTACAATAAAACTCTTCTCATCTCTAACAATTTTCATCTTTGGGTTCTATAACTACCTTCCACATTTATGACAGGTATGTAAAAGTGGTGACTGACATAAATGGTCATAAATTTCAAAGTCCACATCAAATCTTCAAAAGTATTAAAAATGTTAAACTGTTTAAAATGTTAATTCTTTCTTTATTAAAAGTTTCTTTCAACGATGACTGAGTAAAGATCAAAAATGACAAAGACGTCATGCTGTTTTGTCAGGACTCTGCCACTCCTGCCCCAGCAGGCAATATAAAGGGAGAACGCAGGTGAAAGCAATCAGGTGATTAGTTGATTGCCTGATTGCCTTCACCTGCGTTCTCCCCTTTATATTGCCCTGCTCTCAACCTGTTCTCTGCCAGAACGTTGTCAGTCCTCTGCTGCTCCTGGTCAGCCCTGTTCAACCTGCAAGTCTGCCTGCCCTCTTCAACCTGCAAGTAAGTCTGCCTGCTCTGTTCAAACTGTAAGTCTAACTGCTCTGTTCAAACTGTAAGTCTAACTGCTCTGCTTCCAAATCAGCAAACCCTGTCCTACCTGTCTGCTCTGCCTGGATCCTGCTGTCCTGCACTATCTGCCCAGCCTGAGATATTCGCTCCGTGCTTCCCTTCCCCCTGTGAAGACTCAAGACCTGCTCCAATTCTGCCATCCTTACAATAAAACTCTTCTCATCTCTAACAGTTTGCATCTTTGGGTTCTATAACTACCTTCCACATTTATGACAGGTATGTAAAAGTGGTGACTTGACATAAAGTGGTCATAAATTTCAAAGTCCACATTAAAATCTTCAAAAGTGTTAAAAATGTTAAACTATTTAAAATGTTTAAACCTTCAATTTTAAAAGTTTCTTTCAATAATGACTGAGTAAAGCTCAAAAATGACAAAGTCGTCATACTGGTATGTAAAAGTGGTGATTTGACGTAAGGTGGCAGTAAATTTCAAAGTCCACAATCAAATCTTTGAAAGTTTTAAAAATGTTAAACTGTTTAAAATGTTTATTCTTTCTTTTTTTAAAAGTTTCTTTCAATGATGTTTGAGTGCAACTCAAAAATGACAAATTAGTCATGCTGGTCTGTAAAAGTGGTGACCTGACGTGAGGTGGCCGTAAATTTCAAAGTCTACCATCAAATTTTCAAAAGTATTAAAAATGTTAAATTGTTTAAAATGTTAATTCTTTCTTTATTAAAAGTTTCTTTCAACGATGACTGAGTAAAGATCAAAAATGACAAAGACGTCATGCTGTTATTGTCAGGACTCTGCCACTCCTGCCCCAGCAGGGCAATATAAAGGGGAGAACGCAGGTGAAAGCAATCAGGTGATTAGTTGATTGCCTGATTGCCTTCACCTGCGTTCTCCCCTTTATATTGCCCTGCTCTCAACCTGTTCTCTGCCAGAACGTTGTCAGTCCTCTGCTGCTCCTGGTCAGCCCTGTTCAACCTGCAAGTCTGCCTGCCCTGTTCAACCTGCAAGTAAGTCTAACTGCTCTGTTCAAACTGTAAGTCTAACTGCTCTGCTTCCAAATCAGCAAACCCTGTCCTACCTGTCTGCTCTGCCTGGATCCTGCTGTCCTGCACTATCTGCCCAGCCTGAGATATTCGCTCCGTGCTTCCCTTCCCCCTGTGAAGACTCAAGACCTGCTCCAATTCTGCCATCCTTACAATAAAACTCTTCTCATCTCTAACAGTTTGCATCTTTGGGTTCTATAACTACCTTCCACATTTATGACAGGTATGTAAAAGTGGTGACTTGACAAAAGTGTCATAAATTTTAAAGTTCCACATTAAAATCTTCAAAAGTGTAAAAATTTAAAACTATTTAAAATGTTAATTCTTTCTTATTAAAAAAGTTTCTTTCAACGATGACTGAGTAAAGATCAAAAATGACAAAACGTCATGCTGTTATTGTCAGGACTCTGCCACTCCTGCCCCAGCAGGGCAATATAAAGGGGAGAACGCAGGTGAAAGCAATCAGGTGATTAGTTGATTGCCTGATTGCCTTCACCTGCGTTCTCCCCTTTATATTGCCCTGCTCTCAACCTGTTCTCTGCCAGAACGTTGTCAGTCCTCTGCTGCTCCTGGTCAGCCCTGTTCAACCTGCAAGTCTGCCTGCCCTGTTCAACCTGCAAGTAAGTCTAACTGCTCTGTTCAAACTGTAAGTCTAACTGCTCTGCTTCCAAATCAGCAAACCCTGTCCTACCTGTCTGCTCTGCCTGGATCCTGCTGTCCTGCACTATCTGCCCAGCCTGAGATATTCGCTCCGTGCTTCCCTTCCCCCTGTGAAGACTCAAGACCTGCTCCAATTCTGCCATCCTTACAATAAAACTCTTCTCATCTCTAACAGTTTGCATCTTTGGGTTCTATAACTACCTTCCACATTTATGACAGGTATGTAAAAGTGGTGACTTGACATAAAGTGGTCATAAATTTCAAAGTCCACATTAAAATCTTCAAAAGTGTTAAAAATGTTAAACTATTTAAAATGTTTAAACCTTCAATTTTAAAAGTTTCTTTCAATAATGACTGAGTAAAGCTCAAAAATGACAAAGTCGTCATACTGGTATGTAAAAGTGGTGATTTGACGTAAGGTGGCAGTAAATTTCAAAGTCCACAATCAAATCTTTGAAAGTTTTTAAAAATGTTAAACTGTTTAAAATGTTTATTCTTTCTTTTTTTAAAAGTTTCTTTCAATGATGTTTGAGTGCAACTCAAAAATGACAAATTAGTCATGCTGGTCTGTAAAAGTGGTGACCTGACGTGAGGTGGCCGTAAATTTCAAAGTCTACCATCAAATTTTCAAAAGTATTAAAAATGTTAAATTGTTTAAAATGTTAATTCTTTCTTTATTAAAAGTTTCTTTCAACGATGACTGAGTAAAGATCAAAAATGACAAAGACGTCATGCTGTTATTGTCAGGACTCTGCCACTCCTGCCCCAGCAGGGCAATATAAAGGGGAGAACGCAGGTGAAAGCAATCAGGTGATTAGTTGATTGCCTGATTGCCTTCACCTGCGTTCTCCCCTTTATATTGCCCTGCTCTCAACCTGTTCTCTGCCAGAACGTTGTCAGTCCTCTGCTGCTCCTGGTCAGCCCTGTTCAACCTGCAAGTCTGCCTGCCCTCTTCAACCTGCAAGTAAGTCTGCCTGCTCTGTTCAAACTGTAAGTCTAACTGCTCTGCTTCCAAATCAGCAAACCCTGTCCTACCTGTCTGCTCTGCCTGGATCCTGCTGTCCTGCACTATCTGCCCAGCCTGAGATATTCGCTCCGTGCTTCCCTTCCCCCTGTGAAGACTCAAGACCTGCTCCAATTCTGCCATCCTTACAATAAAACTCTTCTCATCTCTAACAGTTTGCATCTTTGGGTTCTATAACTACCTTCCACATTTATGACAGGTATGTAAAAGTGGTGACTTGACATAAAGTGGTCATAAATTTCAAAGTCCACATTAAAATCTTCAAAAGTGTTAAAAATGTTAAACTATTTAAAATGTTTAAACCTTCAATTTTAAAAGTTTCTTTCAATAATGACTGAGTAAAGCTCAAAAATGACAAAGTCGTCATACTGGTATGTAAAAGTGGTGATTTGACGTAAGGTGGCAGTAAATTTCAAAGTCCACAATCAAATCTTTGAAAGTTTTAAAAATGTTAAACTGTTTAAAATGTTTATTCTTTCTTTTTTTAAAAGTTTCTTTCAATGATGTTTGAGTGCAACTCAAAAATGACAAATTAGTCATGCTGGTCTGTAAAAGTGGTGACCTGACGTGAGGTGGCCGTAAATTTCAAAGTCTACCATCAAATTTTCAAAAGTATTAAAAATGTTAAATTGTTTAAAATGTTAATTCTTCTTTATTAAAAGTTTCTTTCAACGATGACTGAGTAAAGATCAAAAATGACAAAGACGTCATGCTGTTATTGTCAGGACTCTGCCACTCCTGCCCCAGCAGGGCAATATAAAGGGGAGAACGCAGGTGAAAGCAATCAGGTGATTAGTTGATTGCCTGATTGCCTTCACCTGCGTTCTCCCCTTTATATTGCCCTGCTCTCAACCTGTTCTCTGCCAGAACGTTGTCAGTCCTCTGCTGCTCCTGGTCAGCCCTGTTCAACCTGCAAGTCTGCCTGCCCTCTTCAACCTGCAAGTAAGTCTGCCTGCTCTGTTCAAACTGTAAGTCTAACTGCTCTGTTCAAACTGTAAGTCTAACTGCTCTGCTTCCAAATCAGCAAACCCTGTCCTACCTGTCTGCTCTGCCTGGATCCTGCTGTCCTGCACTATCTGCCCAGCCTGAGATATTCGCTCCGTGCTTCCCTTCCCCCTGTGAAGACTCAAGACCTGCTCCAATTCTGCCATCCTTACAATAAAACTCTTCTCATCTCTAACAGTTTGCATCTTTGGGTTCTATAACTACCTTCCACATTTATGACAGGTATGTAAAAGTGGTGACTTGACATAAAGTGGTCATAAATTTCAAAGTCCACATTAAAATCTTCAAAAGTGTTAAAAAATGTTAAACTATTTAAAATGTTTAAACCTTCAATTTTAAAAGTTTCTTTCAATAATGACTGAGTAAAGCTCAAAAATGACAAAGTCGTCATACTATGTAAAAGTGGTGATTTGACGTAAGGTGGCAGTAAATTTCAAAGTCCACAATCAAATCTTTGAAAGTTTTAAAAATGTTAAACTGTTTAAAATGTTTATTCTTTCTTTTTTTAAAAGTTTCTTTCAATGATGTTTGAGTGCAACTCAAAAATGACAAATTAGTCATGCTGGTCTGTAAAAGTGGTGACCTGACGTGAGGTGGCCGTAAATTTCAAAGTCTACCATCAAATTTTCAAAAGTATTAAAAATGTTAAATTGTTTAAAATGTTAATTCTTTCTTTATTAAAAGTTTCTTTCAACGATGACTGAGTAAAGATCAAAAATGACAAAGACGTCATGCTGTTATTGTCAGGACTCTGCCACTCCTGCCCCAGCAGGGCAATATAAAGGGGAGAACGCAGGTGAAAGCAATCAGGTGATTAGTTGATTGCCTGATTGCCTTCACCTGCGTTCTCCCCTTTATATTGCCCTGCTCTCAACCTGTTCTCTGCCAGAACGTTGTCAGTCCTCTGCTGCTCCTGGTCAGCCCTGTTCAACCTGCAAGTCTGCCTGCCCTCTTCAACCTGCAAGTAAGTCTGCCTGCTCTGTTCAAACTGTAAGTCTAACTGCTCTGTTCAAACTGTAAGTCTAACTGCTCTGCTTCCAAATCAGCAAACCCTGTCCTACCTGTCTGCTCTGCCTGGATCCTGCTGTCCTGCACTATCTGCCCAGCCTGAGATATTCGCTCCGTGCTTCCTTCCCCCTGTGAAGACTCAAGACCTGCTCCAATTCTGCCATCCTTACAATAAAACTCTTCTCATCTCTAACAGTTTGCATCTTTGGGTTCTATAACTACCTTCCACATTTATGACAGGTATGTAAAAGTGGTGACTTGACATAAAGTGGTCATAAATTTCAAAGTCCACATTAAAATCTTCAAAAGTGTTAAAAATGTTAAACTATTTAAAATGTTTAAACCTTCAATTTTAAAAGTTTCTTTCAATAATGACTGAGTAAAGCTCAAAAATGACAAAGTCGTCATACTGGTATGTAAAAGTGGTGATTTGACGTAAGGTGGCAGTAAATTTCAAAGTCCACAATCAAATCTTTGAAAGTTTTAAAAATGTTAAACTGTTTAAAATGTTATTCTTTCTTTTTTTAAAAGTTTCTTTCAATGATGTTTGAGTGCAACTCAAAAATGACAAATTAGTCATGCTGGTCTGTAAAAGTGGTGACCTGACGTGAGGTGGCCGTAAATGTTAATTCTTTCTTTATTAAAAGTTTCTTTCAACGATGACTGAGTAAAGATCAAAAATGACAAAGACGTCATGCTGTTATTGTCAGGACTCTGCCACTCCTGCCCCAGCAGGGCAATATAAAGGGGAGAACGCAGGTGAAAGCAATCAGGTGATTAGTTGATTGCCTGATTGCCTTCACCTGCGTTCTCCCCTTTATATTGCCCTGCTCTCAACCTGTTCTCTGCCAGAACGTTGTCAGTCCTCTGCTGCTCCTGGTCAGCCCTGTTCAACCTGCAAGTAAGTCTAACTGCTCTGTTCAAACTGTAAGTCTAACTGCTCTGTTCAAACTGTAAGTCTAACTGCTCTGCTTCCAAATCAGCAAACCCTGTCCTACCTGTCTGCTCTGCCTGGATCCTGCTGTCCTGCACTATCTGCCCAGCCTGAGATATTCGCTCCGTGCTTCCCTTCCCCCTGTGAAGACTCAAGACCTGCTCCAATTCTGCCATCCTTACAATAAAACTCTTCTCATCTCTAACAGTTTGCATCTTTGGGTTCTATAACTACCTTCCACATTTATGACAGGTATGTAAAAGTGGTGACTTGACATAAAGTGGTCATAAATTTCAAAGTCCACATTAAAATCTTCAAAAGTGTTAAAAATGTTAAACTATTTAAAATGTTTAAACCTTCAATTTTAAAAGTTTCTTTCAATAATGACTGAGTAAAGCTCAAAAATGACAAAGTCGTCATACTGGTATGTAAAAGTGGTGATTTGACGTAAGGTGGCAGTAAATTTCAAAGTCCACAATCAAATCTTTGAAAGTTTTAAAAATGTTAAACTGTTTAAAATGTTTATTCTTTCTTTATTAAAAGTTTCTTTCAATGATGTTTGAGTGCAACTCAAAAATGACAAATTAGTCATGCTGGTCTGTAAAGTGGTGACCTGACGTGAGGTGGCCGTAAATTTCAAAGTCTACCATCAAATTTTCAAAAGTATTAAAAATGTTAAATTGTTTAAAATGTTAATTCTTTCTTTATTAAAAGTTTCTTTCAACGATGACTGAGTAAAGATCAAAAATGACAAAGACGTCATGCTGTTATTGTCAGGACTCTGCCACTCCTGCCCCAGCAGGGCAATATAAAGGGGAGAACGCAGGTGAAAGCAATCAGGTGATTAGTTGATTGCCTGATTGCCTTCACCTGCGTTCTCCCCTTTATATTGCCCTGCTCTCAACCTGTTCTCTGCCAGAACGTTGTCAGTCCTCTGCTGCTCCTGGTCAGCCCTGTTCAACCTGCAAGTCTGCCTGCCCTCTTCAACCTGCAAGTAAGTCTAACTGCTCTGTTCAAACTGTAAGTCTAACTGCTCTGTTCAAACTGTAAGTCTAACTGCTCTGTTCAAACAAGTCAACGCTCTGTTCCAAACAGCAAACCCTGTCCTACCTGTCTGCTCTGCCTGGATCCTGCTGTCCTGCACTATCTGCCCAGCCTGAGATATTCGCTCCGTGCTTCCCTTCCCCCTGTGAAGACTCAAGACCTGCTCCAATTCTGCCATCCTTACAATAAAACTCTTCTCATCTCTAACAGTTTGCATCTTTGGGTTCTATAACTACCTTCCACATTTATGACAGGTATGTAAAAAGTGGTGACTTGACATAAAGTGGTCATAAATTTCAAAGTCCACATTAAAATCTTCAAAAGTGTTAAAAATGTTAAACTATTTAAAATGTTAATTCTTTCTTTATTAAAAGTTTCTTTCAACGATGACTGAGTAAAGATCAAAAATGACAAAGACGTCATGCTGTTATTGTCAGGACTCTGCCACTCCTGCCCCAGCAGGCAATATAAAGGGGAGAACGCAGGTGAAAGCAATCAGGTGATTAGTTGATTGCCTGATTGCCTTCACCTGCGTTCTCCCCTTTATATTGCCCTGCTCTCAACCTTCTCTGCCAGAACGTTGTCAGTCCTCTGCTGCTCCTGGTCAGCCCTGTTCAACCTGCAAGTCTGCCTGCCCTCTTCAACCTGCAAGTAAGTCTGCCTGCTCTGTTCAAACTGTAAGTCTAACTGCTCTGTTCAAACTGTAAGTCTAACTGCTCTGCTTCCAAATCAGCAAACCCTGTCCTACCTGTCTGCTCTGCCTGGATCCTGCTGTCCTGCACTATCTGCCCAGCCTGAATATTCGCCGTGCTTCCCTTCCCCCTTGAAGACTCAAGACCTGCTCCAATTCTGCCATCCTTACAATAAAACTCTTCTCATCTCTAACAGTTTGCATCTTTGGTTCTATAACTACCTTCCACATTTATGACAGGTATGTAAAAGTGGTGACTTGACATAAAGTGGTCATAAATTTCAAAGTCCACATTAAAATTTCAAAAGTGTAAAAATGTTAAACTATTTAAAATGTTTAACCTTCAATTTAAAAAGTTTCTTTCAATAATGACTGAGTAAAGCTCAAAAATGACAAAGTCGTCATACTGTATGTAAAAGTGGGATTTGACGTAAGTGGCAGTAAATTTCAAAGTCCACAATCAAATCTGAAAGTTTTAAAAATGTTAAACTGTTTAAAATGTTTATTCTTTCTTTTTTTAAAAGTTTCTTTCAATGATGTTTGAGTGCACTCAAAAATGACAAATAGTCATGCTGGTCTGTAAAAGTGTGACCTGACGTGAGGTGCCGTAAATTTCAAAGTCTACCATCAAATTTTCAAAAGTATTAAAATGTTAAATTGTTAAAATGTTAATTCTTCTTATTAAAAGTTTCTTCAACGATGACTAAGTGAAAGATCAAAAATGACAAAACGTCATGCTGTTATTTGTCAGGACTCTGCCACTCCTGCCCAGCAGGCAATATAAAGGAGAACGCAGTGAAAGCAATCAGGTGATTAGTTGATGCCTGATTGCCTTCACCTGCGTTCTCCCCTTTATATTGCCCTGCTCTCAACCTGTTCTCTGCCAGAACGTCTGTCAGTCCTCTGCTGCTCCTGGTCACCCTTTCAACCTGCAAGTCTCCTCCGTTCAACCTGCAAGTTAAGTCT